>JBAJNP010009790.1:0-17493 GCA_036877545.1 Yasuhikotakia modesta | reverse complement strand
TCTCTCTCTCTCTGTCTCTCTCTCTCTGTCTCTCTCTCTGTCTCTCTCTCTCTCTGTCTCTCTCTCTCTCTCTTAAGGCACAAATTAAAATATAACCAGTATTACTTTTCTCAGCTCATAAAGGGTTTGTGTTTAATACTCTGTATATCAGCGTTTCTCATTCATATTATATAAATATATTTAGACATTTTACTATCGGTATGTTAGACGATATTTAACCAGCATAAGACAGCATGTTTCTGAAAGGACAGTCTGCCCTGCATGTATTACAAACAAATGTTTGTTTACAGCTGTCTGGAGAAAAAGCTCATTAGAGTTAAGATGTGCTAATGATATAATGGCACAGGCTAAATAATTTCTCTTGACCCCTCATGTAAAACATGGCAGGCTGTTTCATTAATTTGTTATCTGGCAATATTAATTATGAGTCAAGTGAAATAATTAGGCCTTCAATGGCCTTAAGTTAAGACTCTAATTCACAAATGATTCACGCTGATGAATCTGTTCAATTAACTCTGCGTTCTAATGTTCTAATGTTCTAATGTTCTAATGTACCTCGACATCTGACTATCCTTTCATTAATCTGTCACAGAAACATTCGTTTCCATAGAAACATGACAGGTTTGTTCTTAACAGATCTACAGCACCGCTGCTGAACACTTGCTTCTCAGGGGAGTCCGTCTAATCTGAAACACACAGAAATAAGATTTCACAGACTGAGTCATTTACAGGGTACAACAACTTCTGTTTTTTATAATGTGTGAACAATGTTAAAAATGTTGTTTTGGATGTTGTAGGAATTCACACTATTGCCTGGTTATGTGTTATAATAATCTTTATTTATTAGATGAACACTGTTCAAACATTTTAATACTGTAACGTTTTAAAATGTTCCACTAGCACATTAAGAAGAATGTATTTGATATATATTAGATGTAATGTTAAAACAGTCTAAGGTTACTGCAAACGTTTTTGATAACTTTGAGAGAACTTTTAGCCAAAGTTCTGAAAGCATTTCCTGTTAGTTAGAAGCACAAACAAGCCTTGAACTATTTATTTCAAAAGTCAAAATGAGATGAAATTCCTCAACTGTTATTCTGCATTTTGTTGATGAAACTCTCTATCAGATTTACCTGTCAAACATCAGTGATGTCTGAACAGACACAAATGTGAGTAAAATGCATTGAAATGTAGAAAGGGAGAGTAACACAACAGTACGTCAGACAATATTAAAGGAACAATGTTAGGAGACTTCTCTGTGCCGTCACCATGGCAACATGTTTCATCAAGCTAGTCTTTCATGAATTGCTTATGAAAGAAATGTTCCATTATCATCAAAGCAATAAATACTTTAACTACAGGATGTCATTTTCTTGGACTGCATTTCAGAATGTAAGACAACCGGGAAACACAGATGGTCTTAGAATCTCTCTGTGCTGCTGACATCAGATTGTGTTTTTCAGGAATACTGCTGCTCTTTTCCAGGTGCACAAACAGAGAGAGACACAGGTGTTGTTTCAGAGCGACACCTGCTCCAGTCAGATGAAGATCTCTCTTTGAACCTCACATTAACACTCACTGTTTCATCTCTTTTAAAGCTGGGGAGCTTTAACACGAACGTTTCTCTTCTTTACATCTTTGCTTCTTTATCCTAATAAAATCTGTTTCTGTTTTAACCACATCACGTCTGCAAAACCGAATTTAACGCCAAACTAATTTTGTGAACGTCTGTTAAAGCAGAATGTTTTGAACACCCCTGGCACTTTTAAAATAACATTTTAAATGTTCTTGCTCCCTAATGGAAACATTAGGAAACCTTCAATTGCTGCTGTGTTGAGGGTGAGCAGTGTGTCAAGACAGTCAAGATCGGGGAAACTGCTCTCTGCTGGTGAAACGCAGGTAATGACACACTGGCCAGCAAAACATCTCGTGCAGCACAATATTTAATGTCAAAACGTTGTTTCACAGTTAAAGCAAACAGGTAGTTTAAACAGGTCTAACATCCTTTGGTTAGGTTATTTATTTGGGGAGTTAATGGTTACTGTTGGCTAATACACTTAATGAAACATACTGGTTAGAATCATCTCTCCCAAACCACAGGAGACATTTTTCCTGAGCTGTAGCGTTCAGCTGAGATCTCGCTGAGTGATTTCTGGGGAAGCGTCTTCTGCTTGTGGCTTCTGTGGCATCTGCTTCCTGTTTGGGCAGGAAGTCAGTCTGATAGGCAGAGCGGTGCCACTTTTCCAGCTCAAGCGGAGAGTGATAATGACACAGAGAGAAATGAGAGTTGTGTTGACGATGTTCACTGAGACATTTCTTACGTCCTAAGCCCTGTTCACACACAATAACACACACAGTGAACAAGAGACATGAATAAGAATCTAGAATCCCGTTTACCTCACCTGATCGTATCCCTCGATGGAGACCAGCAGCTCTGTGCGATTATTGTGCACTGACAGTGGATAATCTCTGCCCATTGTTTTCTGTAATTAACATCATATCATTTAATGTGATGAGAATAACTCTTTATAAACCTACAAACATCTTACGAAATACATTTATGTGTATATATATAGACACACACACATACATTGCTGTCAACACATAATGTGTGTTAAATGGCTGCTGACCTTTTCAGGATTAATAAATATTTTGGGATATCTCTGTTCTTCTTGTGTCAGGGGATGAGGGACTCCATGAGTCTGCATTGACCCTGTACTGGTACACACTGCACGCCATTGTTCAGTTTTGGGTGTTTGTGTATTCATGAACTGAAAAACACAAGCAGCCAGACTCAATAAACAACAAACAAATAATAAAAGTCAATGGTAGGATCATCATTGAATAGTTAACAGGAATAGTTTAGTGTGTTTATCTTACCCAGTTTCCATTCTTGTTCTTATTAAAGTGCCTCTTGCCTCCTTTACTCATAGTCGCAGCAGGAAATTAAATGTTTAGCTTTTAAAGTGACAGTCACAAATGTCAGACAGGGACACTGTAACCATGACAACGGAACGCATTGGCGATTTCTTAAATTTTTACATTATAAGTTGCTCTTAATTTTAACTTTGTATGAAATGCAAAAGCAAAATACTAAAATACCTCAGAAACATTAAAAAAATTGTCCATCACATATTTTACGCGACAAATACATTTCAACAATATATTATTATAATACATGTTTCAAAAGAATAATTATATTACATATTTTAATAACCCCGTATGGTATTGTTGTACTATTAATATGTTTATTATTTGAAATAAAAACATTTATTTTTATGACCTGCTATCGGCATTTCTACATCATTCCACTCGGTTCTAGAAAGCGTTCTCGTGACGTCACATCCGCTTCCGGGTGAGCGGCGTCGTGCGTTACAGTGATCGGAGAGGAGGTTCACATCGTATATAAGTTATATCAGTTATAGTTATTTACTTTATTTACTGTAGTATTCAGCTGAGTGCTGCCGATGAGGTCACGCAGATATCGCGATGTGTCAGCAGAGTAATAGTTAAAGCACATGACTGTCTCGTGTGTTTATGTGATGTCAGACAGCGAGCCGCAGCCTCAAGCGTCTGTTTTACACCCGGAACGTCTCGTTTGTTTAACTGGGTGTCTCTGGATGGACGAGTGCGATGAAAATGAGCTCTCCGGATAATAAGACCGACTCGGAGCAGAGAGACGGAGACGCGCCGAGCGGCGCCGGCCATGACGACAACAAACAGGTTTAATGGTGTCAAACTGCAGCCACTGTAACATTCATTCTCTCAGATTGTATTTCAAATGATTCTGTATGTCCTGTTTTGTGTTTATAAGCTTGTGTATATATTCTGCTGTGTGTGTGTTTGGCTTGTGTTTGTAATGGAGGAGAGGGAATTATAAAATTCTGTTGGTTGTTGTTTTGTTGAGTTTGCAGCATGACTCTGTTAAACTCTGTTACACGTGTCTGCTGCAGGAGGCTGTAATTTGTCTAAGCAATAATGAAGTAAAGAGTTGTGCTGTGGTGAAGTATTCGGCCGCCCCACCTCCCTCCACATACGCGTTACTGCAGGAGAAAACTGACCTCAAACTGCCCCCCGCAAACTGGCTCAGAGAAAATGCCCAGCTGGGACCCGCAGGGACCACCGTGCTCGGGTCCAGCCGGAAAAGCAAACCGTTCTCCAGGTATGGCAGTCTCCAGGTGTATTTCCCTGTAAATTTGTGAGCTTTGAGTCTGATCTGCCATTGTTGTGTGTTAAACAGTTTTGGGATGGCGTATGACTTCATCGACTGTATCGGTGATGACGTTGACGTTGTGTCTGATTCAGAGGTGAGTCTGATCTTCTGCTGTGACAAAGATTATAGAAGTAAGAAGAAGTAGAACACAAACTGATGAATGTTGATGTTCTTCTATGATTGTGATGAAGAACATAAAGAAGCTTCTGAAGATCCCGTACAGTAAGTCTCACGTCAGCATGGCTGTTCATCGTGTGGGCAGCACTCTGCTGCTGGACGAACTCGACATTCAAGAGCTCTTCATGAGATCTTCACAGGTAACAGGAACCACATCACAGAACCTCAGCATGTCAGTTTAAAGAGAGTTCACCTCAAAATAAACTTTTCTGTCGTTTACTCGCCCTCCCGCCGCTGGAGACTGGAGACTGGACGTGGCTGAAGGAGTTTTACCAGCGCCTCATTGATCAGAAGTGGCAGAGGAAGAAGAAGAGTAAAGAACACTGGAATGAGAAAGCCATCCTCTCCAAATTTCTCTATTACAGGTGAGAATCAATCAAACAGTTTTGTTTCTCAGGTCACCTGACTGGATTCAATCCCACAATTCCCTCCTGTGTGTAAGTATTAACAGCAACGGGGCGGCGGTGCCAGTGTCGTCAGATACAGAGCAGGCGGCAGAGGATGGCTGTGGGACGAGGGCCGATGAGCCGTCTTGGCCAGCGACCTTCAACAGTTCCTCCTCTGCCTCAGAGGAAGCTTCAGTAGCCACGGAGGTGCGGTTAGTCTCTCAGCTGATGTCTTTCCCAGTGTGTCTCGTGTTTTGACTCAACATGTCCTCCTGTGTGTTCAGGAGCAGGTGGACACATATGCTTTGGGTCACGTGTCTTCAGTTCCCAAAGAGCAGAACCTGCCAACACTCTTCAATGAAGGAGAGAACAGTCAGGTAATAATAATAAATGCTAATATATTATATTTTTTCATATATTTAACTATATATATTTAATATAAATTAGCCTCAATTTATATGCTAAATAAATTTTCATACAAATTCTCAAGTCATGTTTCACTTGAAATCCATGTAGCTTCAGGATATACTGTTTTTCTTGTAGTTTGTTGAACAGTCAGTGCCTTCCTTTCTGTCCCAGGGTTTGAGGAATGACTTCATCAGGAATATTTTATGGACTTTTGAAGACATCCACATGCTTGTAGGATCAAATATGCCGATATTCGGAGGAGGGCGGTACCCAGCAGTCAGTCTACGGCTCAGGTTAGAGGTCAAGATTTGCTTTTAGATTTCCCATAAACCTCTAGTGTGGAATAAATCCAAAGCTTTTTTAAAAAATGTTTTTTTTCTTTCTCTGACCAGGGACAACAACAAACCAATCAATGTTCTGACAGGCATTGATTACTGGCTGGATAATTTAATGTGTAACGTACCAGAGCTGGTGATGTGTTTTCATGTTAATGGTATTGTACAGGTAAGGCCTCAGTGAAGCTGTTAATGTGGTGTATTGTGCTGTATTTCCTCTCTCTCTCCTCTTGTTTACAGAAGTATGAGATGATAAAAACAGAAGACATCCCAGATTTGGAGAATTCCACCTTCTCAACACGGGTTGTGAAGGACATCGCTCAGAACATTCTTTCCTTCCTGAAATCCAACTGCACCAAGGAAGGCCACACCTACTGGCTCTTTAAGGGTGAGAGGTTTTGCTTTAGATCACGATTCTGAAACTTATTAAGAACTTATAAATAAACATTCTGGCTTCTCTGTCATCCGTCCAGCCAGCGGAAGTGACATAGTGAAGCTGTACGACCTCACAACGCTCTGCGAGGAGACAGCTGAGGACAAATGCCAAAATCCTTTCACCCTTCCTGTAGCTGTGCTGCTTTACAAGTAAAGCTTCCACCTGTCACGTTCTGTCAGACGTTGTCTCATCATCTCACAGCATCAGTATCTCAAACTAATAATGTGTCACAGAGTGGCCAGCAACATGATGCAGAAGAAAACCCAGAACAGGAAGAACTACGGAACCATCAGAACTCTGCTGCTCAACTGTATCAGGCTGCTAGATGAAGAAAGACATCCCCAGGTAAGTCACTTACTTATAAACAAACTCGTCTTTCTAGTCCTTGTGTCTCCTAGTGTTGGTTTTTCACCGTGTTCCCTGTGTGCTGGTGTAGATCATCGCGTCTGCTCACTACATGCTCGCAGAACTCTTCCAGCTGGATGATGTGAATGAAGAAGTTGGAAATGGTGAGTCTCTGAGGGGTGGCGGCTCTGAAGACAGCTACAGCGATGAAGAGGAGGAGGATGATGATGAAGATGAAAGCTGCTGCTACTCTAAAGCGCACGACGACTCTAAAGCAGTGGCTGTCATAAAGTCTGTTGGGGAGCTGTCAGTTCCTGAGAAATACAAGAGTACTCACCAGATCAGAGTGAGGCGATATCATGACCACATCTGGAGATTTGTATCCATGTCCTTTGTTCTTTTTCTGTTAGAGGAACTAAATCTGTTTATTATTTTGTTTCAGCCTAACTGTGCATTTCCTGTGTCACAAGATAAGGAGGAGAAGTGTCGACTGGTCCTCAGCTACATTCTGAAAGTGAGAACAGTTTCATGTCCTTCAGTTTATAAACATCTGATGTTACATTGTTAATCTAGTGGAGTTTGTGCATGTGTGTGTATGTGTAGGGTCTGAAGGCTGTTGACAGCAGTATTAAAAAGGAGAGTGACCTGCCAGCAGCGGACCCCAGCACCCCCATCCCTCTGAAGTATGAGGAGAGATCTCAGAACAGTGAGGTGGAGAAGGAGATCGCTCTGCTCCTGGACCGAGGTCAGGCTCTTCCCTCACACATCATTCAGCTCCTCTGTGACACCTCCTCATTGTCTGTGTGTTGTTCAGTGGGTCCGCGCAGCGAGGGGCTGAAGGTGCCGACTCGATCCGGGATGCTCCCGGGAACGTGGCAGCATCGCGTCAAGCAGCAGCTCTTCCTGAAAGCTTCAAAAGCCTATTACGTCCTGTCAGACGCTGCCACAAACCTGCTGAAGTACGGCCGTGCGCTGCGCTACATCAAACTGGCCCTGCAGTGCCACGGTAACAATGTGTGCTAATATCTCTGCCAGTATCCTGCAGTGTTATGTTTCAAACACAGGTGGCAGTGCAGAGGCAAAAGCTCATTTAAATCTGTTGCTTTAAGTCTGTTATGTTTGGATGATGATTTTGTCAGTACATGTGTTACCAAGGCAACAAACCCCCAGTTTCACAGTTAAGCCACAGAAAGGTTTGATGGATCAATTCTTTCTCTCCCTGTAGATGCGTACTGCTCCATCAGTGGAGGTCTCCACCCACATGTGCTTCTGTTCCACTGTCAGTGTCTGAGTCTGTGTGGAGACGTTCAGCTCATGCTGGCCCAGAACGCCTCCAACAGAGCCGCTTATCTGGAGGAGTACAGCTACCAGACTAAAGATGACCAGGAGATCTTGCACTGCCTGAACAGAGAGAGCTCCTGCCAGGGTCTGAATGCAGCCCCCAGCCCTCCACACCTCACACATCGTACGGCAGCATCTGTCTGACATACTGACTGACCAGTGGTTTGTTGTTCTCAGCCTTCAGCATGGCCACAGATCTGGCCACGGATCCGGAGTACCAGCTGATCGTCAGCAGTAAGTGTTATGAAGCGGCCCACGACCTTCTGACCTCAGGGGTTTTGAAGGGTCTGGGGCAGGAGCAGTTGGCTCAGGTTCTGAAGCGTCTCGGCAACATCCGCAACGAGATGGGAGTCTTCTACATGAACCAGGCGGCAGCCATGCAGTCTGAGAAGGAGGGAGGTACGGTGTGGGCTGGGCTCTTCCAGAAACAAATCCTGATCGCTAGAGAGCTAAAGTGAAACCTGTCCCAATGATAACAGCTTCTCACACCATAAAGCTTCAGTTTTGTGAACTTCCTGCAGTGCGGAGGACTGTGGCCGTGGCCGAGCAGGAGCTGTGGAAGAAGAGTTTCTCGTGTTTCGAGAAGGGCATGGAAGACTTCCAGGCCATCTCAGACTCTGTCAACACAGCTCTGCTGCTGTGCAACATCGGCCGGCTGATGCGGATCTGTGCACAGGCTCACTGCGTCGTGATGTCAGAGGGCGGCCGCGGCGAGTTCTTGCCCGAAGAGTCTCTCTACTACAACAAGGTTTGCAACCACAATCTATACCAGATGCACAATGCTGGACACATGCTGATGTTTCTCTGTGTTTGATATGCAGGCGATTGATTACTATCAGAGAGCTCTGAAGTCTCTGGGCTGCAGAGACAGTCACTCAGCAGTCTGGGATTCTGTTAACTGGGAACTGTCAACAACATATTTCACACTGGCCACCCTGATGCAGGATTACGCCCCACTGTCCCGCAAAGCTCAGGAGCAGGTACACACTCACATACACTCTCTCTCAGCTGTGAGATGTTCAGTCCCCCTGATGCCATGTGATGTGTTTCAGATCGAGCGGGAGGTCACTCAGACTATGATGAAGTCTCTGCGCTTCTGCGACCTGCAGACAGAATCTGCTCGACAGCCGCTCTACCAGTACAGAGCGGCGACTATCCACCACAGACTGGCCTCAATGTACCACAGCTGCTATCGTAACCAGGTAATCGTTCACAGCACGCAGATTGTCACACAGCTCATCCGATCTTCTGCGGCACACACACACATGCTGTGTTTCCTCGCAGGTGGGGGATGAGAGCGTCCGGAAGCAGCACAAGGCTCTGGCTGAGCAGCATTACAGTAAAGCTGTGCGGCTCTTCCTGAGTCTGAGCGATGCTCCGTGTGAGCTGCTCCGCACGCTGCTGGAGAGAGTGGCCTTCACGGAGTTCACCATGGCAGGTAGGAAAGCGCTGCAGGGCCTCACAGTCGTGACGGGTGAGATGATGTGGCCAGTGACAGAGTTTCTGTTTGTGGTTCATTCATAGGTCAGAACAGCAGTGCAGTCAAACTGAAGACCCTGACGGGGGCTCTGGAGGTGATGTGTGAAACTCAACATGCCTTCAAACTCATCCACAGAGAGCTGCTGGAGCAGCAGGAGAGAGAGGTACACACACACACACACACACACAATCATACACACACACAACCTGTGTTGATGTGGGCTCTGTTTTCTGTCTGTGTTGACATGTGTTCAGGAATCGGCCTCTGACGTCTCTGAGATGCCTGCAGAGAAGCACGAGTCTTCAGACAGCTGCTCCTCTGAGCTCAACACAGCAGAGGTGGTGAAGTTAATCGGTGTTTTTGAGCCCAGTTTCTCCTTCCTGCTGCTGCAGATGATTAAACTCAATACTGCAAGCAAACGAAAACTCAGGTGACTCAAAATGCATTTTAATGCTGCAATCCATGACAGTGTTGGGTTACTGAGCAAACACGTGACAGCGTTGGGTTATGATTTCTGATGTGTCTGGGGAGGGGAAGCTGTAATGACTGTAAATGGTTTGTAATGTTTGCTGTGTGTCGTTTGCAGTGTTAAGGAGGAGGAGCAGGTGAAGGACTATAAGAGTGTTTATTCTCAGCTGCTGCGGGCGGAGAAATCTCTGACGCTCATCCAGCGTATCGCCCTCTACCTGAAGCTTCTGGAGCAGATTAACACACCCACAGGAAGTGATGACATGAGATTGTGATGGATGCTTGTGTCTTTGGCTTCCTGACTTCAGTTGTGTTGGAAATATTTGGCGTTGAAACAATTTTGCATCTACAGTCACTAACAGTTTGAAAAGCGAGATGATGTCTCACCAGCAGGTGCCTTTCTTACGTTCAGCATAATGCTGTTATTTCCTATCATTTCCAGTTTGAAATTAAACGACAAACTCAAACTGTCCAGTCGTTTGTAGAGATGTTGTTATTTAGACAGTATGTGCGCAATGTGAAACTGTGATGATGTTATACATACGTTTGGGTGAAATGTATTTTTCACAGATTTTTTTCTGGTGCATAAAGAAGCTTATGAATAAATTCTAAGAATGTGCAATAATTAGTAGTAAGCCTTAATGTAACGGGTGTGTAAAGAAACATCTGTGGTGGCTTGACTTTCACAAGTCCTCAATAAAAGTTTTTAAAAGCTGTTTAAAGCCTGGTCTGTTTTTAATTTACATGATTTTGATAGCAGCGGAAAGTGTGTTTAATTTCCAGAGAAACGCATGTATACATAAATGGTTGTGCAGATGTGTTAGTCACGCCTCTCCCTGCAGACAGGGGGCGCTCTTCTCTCACCCACACAGCCACTGCTGGCTGTACTGCACCCCAACAAAGAGGTAACAAAAGTTCTGTTGTTTCAAACAGCTTTAAAGACAGTTTGAGGTTTACCTGAAGTTCTTTGTCTCTGGAGTGTATATATTCAGCTCTCCCTCATGTCACACACAAGAACTCCAGAAGGACTTAAAACTTGTTAGTAAATGGAAGTAAATTCTCTACCAGCTGAGCTACAGAAACATGTAAATATGTTAAATAATATTGTTGCTCAAATAAATGTATGTGTAAGTGGTGTTTTTCTGTAAACATGATTGGTGATCTCTGCTGTTATACTGACTGTTGTGTGTGGTACAGCTGCTGTTCTGGTAATGATGGAGTTAGTGATCTGTCTCCCACCCTGTTTTTTATATATAATGTTCTGCGTGACAAGAGCGTTTCACACTATCTGAGGTGTTGCAAAGGGTGGGTGAGTAAGTGGCGTCTTAGCTGGTTAGTTGCAGATTAGGTGAGAATGTTCCTGACCTGTGAACTCTCAGAATAGCTGTCGGTTCATTCTGCAGTCATTGTGTTTAAGTGAGGAGACATATATCCATGTAGGGTATTTGTGATTTAGGGGCATCTGTAACACCATTCTTGGATGTCATATATAAAATATTATGAAAAATAATCAAATTATTTTGATATCTGAAAAATATCAAACATTACAAATATATGTATAGTGTTTTTTGGTATCTTTATATGCAAGTGTATCTTACATGCATATATATTAGTAGCTCATAAATTTGAGTGAAAATATTTAGAACAGAGATGATATGAGGACACGCAGGAGACCCTGCAGATGTGATGTTAGGGGGAGTTGAGATAAGAAACACAGATCATAAATATGAGATGATTGTATGATGTCTTGGCAGGATGTGGCTGGCACTTCTCAGATGTTTAGCAGAAATGACTGGTTTCCTCTTTTGTTTGGTTTAGTGGTTTGAGTTATTTTGTGGGTGCTGTAGACCCATGTGTTAAAGGACAGAGATGAGTGAGTTTCAATATCATACTGACTGATTACTGAGAATTATCTTCAACTTGTATGACATCATTCTGAAGGTTTTTTACTTTAAACACTGATATTACAACCCCAACAAAAGCGGTGCAGAGATGAGTGACCCTAACCTGATGATACTGAGATTCATGCAGATATTCATGTGATACAGTCATGATCTAAGTTAAGTTCAGCTGAAGCCTGGTTTCATTCAGGTGACTTCAAACATTTTATGGGGGTAAAAATGAACATAAATCAGTCATTGAGTCCTTAACTTACCAAAGTTCCCAACTGTAGGTTTATAAAAATGATGGCAAGAAAGTTGTATGTGTATGTGAAAAACAAGCAGGAAGATAATTATATTAAGGGCATTAAACCAACTCAGCTGTATGTATGACGTTTAAAAACACACAAACTCAAGTGCAAATAAAATGTTTTTTTTTATTTTAAGCACCATAAACCACCTTTGAATTAAAAAGCCTTTTTTTTGCAAACACCGATGTTCACACAGATGGTTAGTGGATCATCTGTAGTTGACAGCTCCTCCACCAGAACATCTGAGTACTTGGCCACAAAACTCTTGCATACTGAGTTTAGGAAACCAGTTTCATTACAGGCGCTCCTCAGTTTGTTTTGAATCTCATCCTGTGAAGACAATCAGAAATAGTCCAGCATTGATCGGGTAATATTGTATTTTCTGTTCTTGCAGTGGCAGCACACTGACCTTAGTTGTACCAACAGAAATCTGTTTCTTCAACTTCTTCATGGTCCACTTACACGTCCAACACACTCCAGGAAGCCCATCATCAGTTCTGGCCATAATTTCACCCTAACAACCAGAACCATTTATAGAGACAGACCGGTAGGTGATTGTGCTTATAATCTCACTGGAATGGATGAGACTCACACAGGAGACTGGAGCATTTACTTATGACCATGTTTTACTACAAATTAAACCAAAGCATCATCTAGCTGTTTATTATCACAGTTTAACCATTGTATCAGTCGTAAAGCTGCGGTTAAACCATTGCTAATCAATGTGCCAAAACAAGGTTACTACACTTACCATAGTAAAACCATGGTTAATTTCATAAGAGATGTAAACTTCACAAATTTCTACAATGTCTGACCAGTCAAAGCAAATGAACAGAAAATGAATCATAAGTGTAAAATGTGTCTTAAACGAATGTTTTCTCACAGAGCTGTCATCATTTTCAGCAGATTTCACTTCGTAAACTTCCCAATGACCAGAACAGACTGTGGAAAAATGAAGAACACAACATGCTGAGATACAGTAAACAACTGAAATTCATTTAAACAAGCAGATAAAACAACAAACCAGTTCTTCAGCTGCTAAAGGAAAACAATATTGTAGTGTGGATCACCTGATAGCATCTCCAGTCACTAAACTGATGGCCCACAGATGTTTGTTCATGAAAACAGAAATAAAGTTTCTTTATGAGGGATCAGTGAAGGTTTACCTGAGGATATCAGCAGAGGGACAACAACAGAAACTCCAAACATCGTGGTACCAAACCCGCAGTGAGCCTGAGGACTGAAGATGGCAGATGTTCTGTGGAGCTCCTGTGCTGAAGGTGTTTAAATAGCATTGGTGTGAGATGAATGACAGCCTCCTTTCATGTTGGATGTGAGATGATATTTATAGTTCTTCACACCTGCTGAAAGCTGCTCTCTGTAACTCATCGTTTCTGCCACTTTAAAGCAACAAATGACTGGTAACAGTTACAAGTTAAAGTTTTAACCAGTAAAGGGGAACGTTCTCACAACCATGGCTAAGGTCACAACCGTTCTTCAAAATGTTTGTACAATGTAGTAGAAGGTTGTATATTATATTTCAAACTTTTATATTTCTGTAAAGACATTACAGAATTAGAAACGTTTGAATAACATTCTCATAATTCACGTTTTTGTGTTTTTACGACGTTCTCGTTGCAATTACAAACTGTGACCATTAAATGTCGTCATCGTGTACGAGCCCAAAATAATCGTTTTATTCCTTTAAGGAAACAATCCAGGGAAGCATGAGACTGTGTTGAAGTCCATGGCGTGTGTGATATAAGGTAAGAGCCTCTGCAGCCAGTGAGACACACAGATAGAAACACATCAGCTGTATTGCTCTGCAGACTTTATTAGCATTATATTAGATTTTATTTGCATAAGAAACGAGGTTCACACACATATGATCCAAATTACATTCAGCAGTAAAAACAGAAAATGAATTTTAAAGGAAGCTGGAACCGTCTGATAGCCGTCATGTTTAATAACAACGTCTTCATCTAACAGATTCCAATATGAGAGCAGATGGTCGCTGGATCATCGGTGGTTGAAAGTTCTTCAATCAGAACCCCCATGTATTTGCCCACAATGTTCTTACACAGAAACCTGAGGAAGCCGATCTCATCACAGACTTGACCCAAAAGCTGCTTCACCACTTCCTGTACGAGAAACAGAATTACCAGCATCAGAGAACGTTAACCAACATTTTGAGAACGTTCCCTGGTAGCTGAGACACTCACTTTAGTCGTTCCCACACTGATGTGTTCTCTCACTTTTCCCATGGCCCACTTACAGGCCCAGCACATGCCGGGCAGCCTGTGGCCTGTTCTGATGATCACCTCCACCTAAACACACATTCATCATCTACACATGAGGTTCTGAGTCCTGAACAGTTGCTGTCAATCAACTCATCAAGTACCTCTTTCAAAACCTCCTTCATTTCAGTATTGCCATCGTCTGTTCACTACACTGAAAACAGTGTGTGTCAGTCTGTGTCAGGCCACAGAAATGAGAGAAGGTTTAAATGTGTTGTGTTACTCATGAGTTAAACTGAGGTTAACTTACAGAGTTCTCATCAAGCTCATATCCATCAGAGTCGTCTTTGTACACTTCCCTCGGAAAAGCACACACTGAAGAAGAGAAAGAACACGACGTAAGGGTCCCTAATGAGGGCACTTAACACACAGAGTAGCTGAGGTAAGTGTAAGAACATTAGAAAAACATTAGATGATTAGATAGTTGTTTCTGTTGGTAGTGAGTTTGAGGTTCTGTGTCTGGCTATATGGTTCCATAAAAAACCTTTAACATCCACAGAACCGTTCTGATACACAAATAGTTCTTTGTAGTGAAAAAGGTTTGACATACACATTAGAAGTTAAGAAATCAATTGTTTTTTTAAACAACCTTTGAACCTAAACCTAAAGAATGTAAAAGTTTTTAACGAACCAAAAATGTTTAAATGGTATCCCTGCAAAGAACCTTTAGTAGAACCACAATTTTTAAGAGTGCAGCTTATGTCAGCAGCTAAAACTGTCTGCTGAAGTAAAGCTGTATAATTATTTTTCAGTAGGAAACATATAGAATAGATGAAATACATACATTCATACACTATATATGTTTCTCTAATGAGTGATGTTACCTGAGGACACCAGCAGCGTAAGCAGAAGATACCGCATCATGTTTGACAAACTCAGTGAGTCTGAAGACTGTGAGGCTGATGATATGAGATTATGATGATATGTTATTAAAATGAGATCAAACTTCACTCACATGGTCAAAGGGTGAAGTTGTGAGTGTGAGAAACAGAGTTTGTGAGATGTGACTTTCACACTTATTCTTGGTATGAACACATATTTCTGAGATGTCCTTAATAAGCTGGTGAGCTCTCAGTTAAAGTGACACCTTTTTTTGTTATAAAATGTGACCTCTTCATTTAACTCATCCTCTACAAGTCGTGAACACACAGCTATAGGTTAATTGTGTAACTTTACCACGGCAGTTGTGGCCTACTGTTAAATGAGTTGGGCTTTAAATCAGTAGGTTGCTGGTTCGATTCCAGCACTGGCAGGTAGCAACTGAAGTACCCTTGAGCAAGACACCTGACCCCCGATTGCTCCTCAGATGCTGCAGTGGGCAGCTGCCCTAGTAAAGTTACACAATTAACCTAGTTTTCTATTAGATAAAGAAAACACAATATAAATGATTGTTATAAATGGGCCTTGCATTACATATTAGGGAGAATCTTGTGCTTTAGATCTCAGTGTGAGAACAATTACTGAACAGAGTTTCTGTCATTTGCTGGAGTTTTAATGACGTTTCATGAGAACAACTCTATCATTTATCAGTTTTATTCTTTTAAAAACTCATTAGAAATAAACACTTGAATCAGGATATAAAAGATGGTTTGCTTTACATATTTATTTTGTGCATTTTTTTATACATTTTTTACATGCTTTCATTGAATTGCATTTATTGTTTTATGTGCAAGTGTTCATAGACTTTCAAATTCATCTTCAGATGACAGAATAAACTGCGGGGCAGCTGATGGTTTTGACCTGCAACACCAAAGGAAAGTCATTATAAGACCCTCATTTAAAATCTGTCTGCAGTCAGAAATAAGCTTCTGTTTTGATTGTTAGACCTGCAGACTGGACGTGTGTTTGTGACGTACTTGCACACTTGTAAGTTGACACAGACTGTGTTGGGATCATCAGTGGTGCTGATCTCTTCAACCAAAGTGCTGATGTACTTATTCACAAAACTCTTGCAGAGTCCTTTCAGAAAGCCGATTCCATTACAGGTGGCCAGCAGCTTGTTTTTGATCTTGTCCTAAGAGAAAGTTAATGAATGTAGATACATTTCATGTGTGGATCAGGAGCTGTGAAAGACATGCTGGCTTTATCTGTTCATCAGATGCTGCCTCCTACCGGTGTTGCAGTTGTGGAAATTGACTTCTTCACCTTTTTCACGACCCATTTACATGCCCAACAAACACCTGGTAGCTTCTGTCCGGTCACACCGTCATCCTGACAAACACAACCTTAAATACGTCTGAATGATCTTCCGACTAACAATGTTAAGTTGTAAAAACATTTTTCATTAAGTAACAAAAAACATTGTTTAAGTTGTAGGAGCGTTGAAAACGTTGTGCTAACATTTGGTTATAGGAATGTTATTCAAAGTTTTTACATTTGTAACATTTTAAAACTTTAATAAAATTTAATACAATTTTTTTAAAATTTATAAAAACTTTGTTCATGTTTCTGGAGGTCCACAGATCTGCTCTGATCTTCACAGCTGAAGTTTCTGATGTTCAGTACTAGAGATCTGGATCAGCTGCTGCAGCTGTGAATCATGGAGATAAACTCTGTGGATCTGTTTGGACACAAACTTCAGTTTAACAAGCTTACATGGATCTCCTCCAGATCTTCAGACACTTCACGGATCTCCCAGTGAATGGCACAGACTGTCAAAAATAATGATTAACAATAAATAGCAGTCAATTCTGTGACCATCTAACTGAGGTTAGTGGTTGTTTTACCTGAGTATATGAGCAGGGAGAGGAGAAAGATGTTTCGGAGCATCTTAGCTGATGATCTATGAACAGTTGAAGATGAAGATCCGGTTCCTCTGTGTTCCTCACAGGTCTGTGGACTCTTTCTTATAGAGCTTTGAATGAACCACAATGACTGTATCTTTCCAACCACAAACCACAGACATAAAGAGGGTCTCACGTAGAAGAGGGTCTTACATAGAGGAACAGCTAATGCAATACACACACACACTCCTAAAATGGCTTTTAAAAGGTTCTTCACTGTGATGCAATAAAAGAGTTTGGATTCCTCAAAGAACCGTTCAGTCAAAGGCTCTTAGAACCGTTTCTTTCTTTACGAGTTCTTTCATACACTGAAGAACTCGTCACTCCAAATAAACATTGAATGAAACAGAACGATTCTGTGGATGTCAAATGTTCTTTATGGAAACAGAGACACACGTGGCTCTTCTGTAGCTCCTGTAAAGCTTAGGGCTGTAAACATTTACAATACATCAAACCCAGTGTAACACAATGACAACAGGAGATTATATTAGTGACACAACAACAGGAGATTATATTAGTGACACAACAACAGATTATATTAGTGACACAACAACAGGAGATTATATTAGTGACACAACAACAGATTATATTAGTGACACAACAACAGATTATATTAGTGACACAACAACAGAT
>JBAJNP010009789.1:0-17495 GCA_036877545.1 Yasuhikotakia modesta | reverse complement strand
TGCAGTTCCCCAGTGCAGCATTGTGCAAAATAACAAAAGCATAAATAAAAACAGATATTGATATCATACACAGAGAGAAGGAGTGATAAGTTTTCATCTACGTTGGACAGACTCAGTTTATTTTTAATTATTTATTTATTTTAAATAAAAAACTCTGGCAGGTTCAAATTGAGGTGACAGAAACAACTTCTATCTTACGCATAACAATGAGCAAATTAATTCCACCTTTGAGAACAAGGTGCGTCTGAAGATCAGATGCAGGAGCCGAGGTGACGTTTGCTCCTGTTACTGGTGAAAACAACAGAGCGCTGATTGAGTTTGAGACGTGAGACTTCAGAGAGATCGTATGAACATCAGTAGGACTCCCTGCAGTCTCATTTGGCCTCATTTAAATGAGTGAGTAC
This sequence comes from Yasuhikotakia modesta, assembly GCA_036877545.1. Classification (NCBI taxonomy): domain Eukaryota; kingdom Metazoa; phylum Chordata; class Actinopteri; order Cypriniformes; family Botiidae; genus Yasuhikotakia; species Yasuhikotakia modesta. Next base: position 17,091 of record JBAJNP010009789.1, on the reverse strand, counting down.
TGTGTGAATCACATCCTGTATGGACTGACAGATGAGAGTTAGTGTGTAAAATAACTAGTTTAACTAAACATAAGTTTGTGACAATGTTAACTTAATTTTCCTGTTTCCATTTTATGCTGTAATTGTAACATTTTTAAATGAGTCTAATTCAGACTGTTAGAATATTATGTAAATTATAAGTGTATTAAATGAGAACATCACAACAGACGGCATTTTAACACTCTCAGACTCTTGGACACATTTTATGAGTTCCCTCATTTTTCAAAATGTCTTGTTTTATGCAAAGCACCTGCCAGCCGTGGGACAGTTTCAGATGAGGTCACTTCATTGAGTTTGACCCCTGTCAGCTTTCAGCCTCATAATGAGATGTCCAGATATTGCATTTCTGTACTGTAACTCTCTCTCTCACTCTCATATGCAGTATTCAGAAACAAGCTAAATCTTATGCTTAATTTATTATATTTAATACTTTACTGCTATAAATGTTAAAGTATTATATTTAGTTCTCCACAATTAAAATGTATTTCCCTCAGTGTTTAAAAGCACAGGCGGTACAGAGCTGAGAGTCTGTCTCTCCTCCAGTGAATTCTGCACATCTTTATACGTCTTTATACTTTATATGAAGATAATCTTCATATCAGTGATGTTGTAGTGAACACTGAGTGGACACACTGCTTGTGTTTGTGAGTTGATATGAAGCTGTTTCAGTTTGATGCACTATTAACACACAGCTTGTGTATTTAGGGTCAGTGTTGATCTTTATATCCATTCTGCCTGATCCTCTCAGTCCTGCCTATAAATCACAACAACACGAACTCATCATGTGACGATCTCAACTCACCTGCTGCCCTCCATACATTATTAAAGATCTGGGATATTTCTAAAGGTCAGCAGCACAACAAAAGACAAAAATACCAGTTCCTTCATTTCTCTCTCCCACAAGGGCCAGTTTTTGTGGAGCGCTTCAGAATCGCAGGAGTTTGACCCAGAGGGAGGTTTTCTGTGAGGCAGAAACTGTTGACCTGTTGTTTATTTTACTAAAGCTTTGTAGTTTGTATTCTCCATGCAGGATCTATAAGCTTCCACTAATCTAGACACCAGAAATCATGTTATCTTCCACCCAGCTTAAGAAGTTACTTTTAAATCCTTGAAATATTAGAGATGCCAGCAAAAGTCACCGCTAATCTGTCAGGTATTAACTGTACAACACTGTTATCCTCAACACAAGTGACGCAGAAGTTTTCAGAGTTATTAAAAGTTAATCCTGGTGTATCATTTTGCGATACGTGGTGTTTAGACAGTGACAGTCTGTGCTGTATTTAACACAGGCGTGAATGAAATGTTTAGTGTTTTACACATTTATTTACATGTGCTGACGTTGAGTTTGTCCTGACCGTTCTCTGTTGTGGTGAGTTTCTCTGCAGACAAAGTTTATCTAAATGTGCCACCTTCTCTAGAAGCATCAGAGAAACAGACTGAAGGTTTTAAACATCTTTCTGTGTTGCTTCTATCACACTGGAACAGCAGAGAGGCACCAGCTATTTAGTTGAAGAAAGTAGAATATTTTACTGAAAACATTGTAATATTTACTGTTTATTTCTCCTCAGGTTGTTTCTTATCTCTGGTTACAGCAGAGTGCTGTAAGTAAATCATGTTCTGTTTGTGTGTCTGTGTGTGTCTGTGCAAAAGCTTATCAATGTGTTTCACTTACACCTCTCTTCATGTGTGAATCTCTCTCTCACTCTCACACTCACTCACTCTCTGTTAATTATGCAGTTTGTCCTTTTAACCCCATGGCTTTGAGTTTGTGTCATCCTGAGTCTCTCATTAGTCACTTTTCCCCATTAAACATTCATGATCTGCGTTTTCATGTCAGCGATACACAAAGGTCACTGAAGAACGAGTTTTTTATGATAGTTCTGCTGTGTTTATAAACTCACCAGGCCTTCTTTATTTCTGAAATCTCTGCAGCCCAGCAGCTGTTGTGCTGTCATAAAACCAGCAGAATTCATTGGGGTGCCACACAGTTACTGAGCTCAGCCCATCAGAGGTGAATGAACGCAGTTTCTGCAGATAAAACAGAAATCGGATTTGTGAGAACAGTATCTTTACGTTTCGGATGCGTCAGTGACCTTCAGAGACATTCAGTGAGAAATGTAAATATTCCCCTCTTACCTCAGAGGGCTGGATTTGACCATTCAGCAATTATTTTGAGGGGAAAGTGTTTTTTCTGTTGGTGTAAGCGCTTCAGTTGAGTATTACCAGCAAAAATAGTGCAAAACATTTTCACTTTGCTTATACATCCATTACGTGACCTTATAAAGACTCGTGTTATTTGCTGCATGAGACACTTTCTGTGGAGACACAGTTACAGCTAATAAACACACTTTCAGTCACATCACCCGTACATTTCATATAACTGTAACTAGTAAAAACTCACCTGTTATGACTTGTGATTTCATGGTGTTTTTGCTAAGAACATTATGAAGAATATTCAAAATGAATACTTTTATTTTGCACAGACTAATTGTACCGTTCTACTGTTTTAGGAAAGGTTTATGGACTTGAAGAGGATGATGGACATCTCAACACCTCGTCCCAATGAGAAGGTGAGAGTTTCTTACCCATCAGTGATGGGCTGTAACCCAGTTCTGAACCCGGGGCTTTGAGACTGTCACCTGTCACCTCAGATGATGTGTCCACACTGATCCCAGTTCAGTGATGAGACTTCCTGTTCCATTATCATTTTGGGTTAAACTGTTCCTTTAACTAAATCCATGTTTAAACAGCTGAAACAAGTCTTGAATGAGAGATTAATATTGTGAAAGTCTCAACTGTACTCATTTGTTAAAGCGATCACATCTGACGCCCAGCGAGACGCCCATTAACTTCTCTGAGTTCTGCGAGTGGTTCCAGTATTGATTGTTCTGTGAGGGCCGCTGTGGGACCCGGCTACAGGAAACAGTGTTCTGTAGACTCTGGTAGTGCAGATGAACAGCAGGACACAGATCAAACATCAGCAGGTCCTCAGGGAACTACTGCATCTTCTGACCTTCACTGATCAGATGATAGAATCCTCACAATGATACAATACAGAACTATCAATACAGTTTCTTCTTCTGAAAGGGCTTCTATATAGAACCACAAGAACATGCAGGACTGTTTATGCAACATCTCAAATATGAATCAACGTTATGTCATTTAATGACTTTCAAATCAGCGAATAACATGATAAAAAAAAACTGCTATGTTTCGAAGCTTGGCTACACGACACCATCACTTACCAAGAAGAACAAAAAATGCTGTTTAATTTTTAAACATGCTCTGATATTTATCATGTTCACCAGTAATCTTTCACGTTTCATGGTTCTGTTTCTGCTCATACTTTTATTAGTTTCTTCAATTAGCTCCAGGTGAAACTACAGAAATACTTTTGATGGAAACTTAAAATGATCAAAAGTGAGGGATTGTGCAGCTGGTTCAGAGACAGATGTGTTCAGTTCTCACAGACACCGTCTAATTCATTGTTTCTCAGCTTTATTTCTAAATGATTGCAGTTAAACTCTCGAATAACAAAACTGTGTCTCTGAGACTGTGGTGTAGCTTACATTCTAATTCAGCGTTACACGGTTTCTTCACACACCGTGATGACAGACACTTCAAAGCTGTTTTTGTGATGAAATTGTTATGAAGGATTGATGTGATTTTCTTTGACACGTCTTGATGATAAATGACAAGATATGCAAATGAGGCCTGCTTTCAGTAAACATCTCTGCTTTCAAAGGGATTGTAAGAAAGACGGGACGTGAGAAGATATTATCTGATTTTGCCTGATGATTTGCTGTCCAAAACGATTCCTTTTAATGTATTGCTTTGTTATGAATGTGCATCTTATCACAGGCAACAGATTCCCTTATAATAAGCCCTCATTTTTATTCTGTTATTATAATTCAGATTTGTATTATGATGTATTCTGTGTGTAGTATATTCCAATAATTATACAAGAATACACATCTGAACCTGTGTCTGTCTGTCTCTGTTTTAAACAAACACAAACAGTTTTTGTTAACATGATGACAGCTTTAAGTTTTAAACAACCGTAAGAACAAACTACAAACGTTGCAACATCTACAGAACCCAGACATGCCGTATAAGAGCCACATTTTCTTTCTGTTTACTGACATTTTCTACAATACAGGACCCAAAAACTGAGTTTAATAACAGATACCTGAATGTTACAGTGAGTCTGGGTCCTGAAACATTTATATACTGAGCACAGAAACTTCTGTTTTCAGCATCTGAGGGGAAATAATGTTGAGACTAACACAATAACGGGAGTGAGGAAATTTACAAAGATGATCGTGCAAATAAACTGATGACATGCTGTATTTATTTCTCAGTCAATGCTTTAAACACTTTATTTACCAAGTTTATTTTGCATTATTCTCTTCATGATCTGATCTTCTGATCTGTTTTGTCCACAGTCTGAGCGGCCCAGGCGAGCAGCCGTCTGTCTCCTCAGCAGCGGCAGTAACACACAGTACTGCAGGAGAATCCAGCTGTGAGAGGAAGATGGCTGAAAAGATGCTGTTTGACTGACACGAGAGAAGGATGAGATGTGAGAGACGGACAGAAATGAGGCAGAGAGAGAGAACAGAGGAACATCACAGGATATTGCCTGAAATTTCATTAGTCAAAAGGGATTATTTTCAATAACAAAGGGCTTCATCAGAGTTGAGTCTCGTGTTGTGAAGATCTTAATTAGACAGCAGCTGGAGTCTCTGACCATAAGGAGTTGAGGGATGATACGCTCTCTGTTTTCCTCCATTCTCATGATAAGTCATTATTATAAACATACTGAAGTTGTGTGCAGTAAAGAAACACTGATCTGCAGCTGCTTAATAACTGATTCTGTTCATTTTTAACCCTAAAACCTTTGCAGCTTTCAAATACCTCAGATTCCTCTTCTCCTATTTTGTTTATTGTCTTTTTCTTGATCAGACAGTCTTTCTCTCATCTGTTTATCTTTCTGGGACAGGTGCACCTCTCACCCGTGTTTCCCTGCATATTCCTGCACCATCAGCTGTGAGATTTGAGCTGGGATACATGACCTGACCACACGCAACACCTCAGAGACACCGGCCTATATTTCACACACACACACGTTTCACTGAGGCTTGATTAGATTGCGAGAGCAGCAGTTACAGAACTGTAGAGAAGTGAAATTACATTTGCAAACGTTGCTAGATTTATGAGGTCTGAGACTGTAAACGTCCACAATAAACTTTAATATTCAAGCACTTTGTTCTGTGATAAGAGAAGTTTCAGGTATCAGTGGTTGACACACAGCAATATTACATTTTTGTCTAAAATGTGTGAGGATTGACTTTTAATATGTCATTTAATATGTGGCGGATATGAAAATGTCTTGTCTGTGTGCTGCGTGTTTTTATTAAATGTGAAACCTGTCATTTTAGAGCCTTTGTCTGAACAGTTTAAAAAATGCTTCTGTACTCAACTAACCAACTATCTGCAGTGAACTGACAGCTGAACTCTCTGTTAGATCAACACAGTTTACAGATGATACGTAATTCAGCCGTCTGGGCATTTCCAGTACAGAAATGTATGTTTTTTTGGCTGTGATGGAAGTGAAGATTTTAATGCCGTATCATATCTGCTCAGAAACGCTGTTAACTGCAGAATGTTGAGACTGAATAGATGAACGTATCTGTACATCCATTATCTAACTGTAACAAACAAAACCTTTTATTTCACATTATTCAGCTGTATTAAAAATGTGTATTTTAATTTTCATTTTTTACCTTTATCCTTTTTTACCTGTAAGTGCACGAGGTCAGTCCAACAAACTTCTTGTTTTGACCAGCAGGTGGAGAAGAAACTTCAATGAATGCAAAATCATGATATCATTAATCTTTATATAAATCACTATGTGTTTCAGCTCTTGTTCATGTTTAATACAGCAGAACTATACTGCAGTATAGTTTATATAGACAGACGGTAAAGTTAAAGGTAAAGTTAGCAGAAGTGTTGAAGTATGAACTCCTAACTTTTCTCTTTTAATCGTCTTTGAGAAACGCTGGGTTTGCTTTGTGTGCGACCAAACCTATTTTAAACAAGCGGGTGTTTTGTTAAACCTTTGCAAAGCTGTTATCCAAACTTTGTGATGTATCAAAAACCACTTCTGTATTCTGGGAACCACATGTATGTTATATGTTAACGTGTGAGTTATTATATGATCCACTTCTCCTTTTGAGTAAAACCAACTTCTTGTTCCCACCTCCTCTAATTAAATATTAGGGAAGTGCTGTAATGGTTCGTATTTATTTACTTAAACTGCTGTTTTTCATTTATTTCCTTACACTGATGCTCTCGGGCTTTTTACTTTCACTTTTATTTAACCTGCAGCACAGGGACAGACGGAGCGTCAGCCGCGCGCGTCGCGTCGCGTCGCTCCCCGACACTTCCTGGTGTTGCGTGAAGACGGACCCGCGTGAGCTGAGCATGAAGCCGGAGGAACGCGACGCATCGCCCGGTACAGTGAGAAGCTGATGCCGGTGTCCCAGCGCTGACATGATCCCAGCAGGACATCCACCACACAGCCGGACCCCGCGGTCCAGCTCCGACCTGAAGCGCCTGACAGGTGACGGTACCGGGAGGAACGGATGTTACCGGAGGGGTCAGCAGGTAAACAGCCGCTTTACGGCGACAACGACTGGATTTAATTCACTTATTAGCGACATTTCAGCGAATCGGTTCGTTTGACTGAAAACATGAAACGATTCAGTCTTTCATGTTTCATGATTTTACGCGTGTTGCATAAAAACCCAGTTTTGTAGTTTAATACTGTGTGTAAAAGAAATAAAGCGTCAGTATAAAATGACCCACAATCCCCCGCGCGGCGATTCGTTCCGTTCTCATATAAAACAACCATAAAGTTTAGTTCAGACATAACAGTGTGTCGTTTGTATCGACGCAAATAAAACTGTGATTTGTTGTGATTTCTGCTGTGATGTTTGTTTGAACCAAATCCAGTAGTTTTATAAAACAAACTCACAGAAGGAAAGTTTGGTATTGAGTTGCATGAGTGTTTGTGTCACATCTGTAAAGCTGGTCAATGTTACCGGGTGTAAAAGTTTGTCACTGGTTCCTTATGTTTTAATGTCTTTTACATGCTTTGTTGTAGGTTCAGGCCAATGGCGTTGGAAACGGTTTTCACCAGCCTGCGAGGGGTGAGGATTCGTTTGAGGAAGCCCCCATGTATGTGGCTGTCCTGACATACATGGGCTTTGGCATTGTCACCTTGTTTGGTTATTTAAGAGATTTCTTAAGAGCCGTCGGCTTAGAGAAGTGCAACCAGGCCCAGGAGAGAGAAGAGCAGAAGGTATGTGTACTAAAGTTACTGTACGAAACTACACCCTCAGGAGACGACCGGTTTATGCCACCCAGTGGTTTCTGGTTGGTATTCAAAACGCTTTATATTTAAACAAACAAAAAATAGTGCTTTTGAATATGAATATTGACAATATCCCAAAAGTGCTTTAAGTAAGTCTTTAAATGTTTTCATGCAACAGACACTTTTATCCAAACTGGCTTAAAATGTGTTTATTTTACACATTGTTTACTAGGGAAAATCTCTGTGGTATTTGTGAGGTAATGCTGAGGTTAAAGACGCAGTTAATCCTCAGGGGGAGAGTGAGTTCATGGCTTCTTATCGCAGTCTGTGTCTTGAGAACAATACCTGTGCATCTCCACGTCTCGCTCACATCTGCTGATGTTACATCTGATGTCATTATTTAAGAGGATCGCTTCACTTATTTGTTCAGTTGGAAAGATTTTATTTTTCAGAGAGAATCTGATCGCTTGCCACTGCGCGATTCAACAAATATGAAAATATGCTGAAATATGAACACATTTGTGGATCATCGGCTGCGCTGCGGCTTGATAACAGCAGCAGACTATCAGACTATCTTTAATCTGTGACGTGTTTTTACCAGAAATCTGTCGCATGTGGGTTTGCATCAGATTGTACAGTGTGAGAATGCTGATAAAGCAACATCGCATGTCATTAATATCCAATGAAAATAAATCTATGAACATGAATGTGCGCGCCGCACATTTAGCTCTGTGGTTTATTAACAGACGTATTTAAGAGTAAAATTTACATGTCCTCGCATCATCTCGTCCTCCTGGTTTCTGTTTTAAACAGGTTACTGTATTGCTGCGCAGTCCACACCATTTGCTAAGCTGTCATTTGTGTGCTTGCTGTGTGCTCTGTAATAAAAACATAAAAGGCAGGAGAGCCAATGAAAGTGACGCATTGTATTTAAACATTCAGTTTATAGGAGTCACTTAAGGAGAAAGTGTGTGATGTGAGATCAGATACCTCCTCTGTGACCACAGCAAAGCATGTTAAAGTCAGATGGCAATTCATTGTGCCATTGTTCTTTCTCTTGTTGGAAGCACTAAGATTTAATTGCTTAAAGAAACATAGTAGTTTGCCTAGCCTCTCCCTGTCTCTGTAGCAGAGTTTATCTAAGGATGTGTAGGCCTGGGTTGCTGTGACACACAAGAAGGATAGTTTTGTACCTCCCCTCACACAAACAGTGTCAGATCTGCGGTCAGCAGCTTTTCTAGAGCTTCCAGGAACAGAAAGTTTGAAATACTGATGTAAGGTTGTTCTAGACGGCATCACATTAAATATTCATTTCTTTATAAATTCTTTATTTCTTAATTTCTACAGGACTTTGTCCCTCTGTATCAAGATTTTGAAAATTTTTACACCCGGAACCTGTACATGAGATCCAGAGACAACTGGAACCGACCCATATGCACTTTACCTGGTCCTGTGTTTGACCTCATGGAGCGAGTCACAGATGATTACAACTGGACTTTCAGGTGGATTTCAATCTGTGTATTGCATGAAAACAAACAGTTTTAACTTTTAAAAAGACCAGCTTTGCATGTGACCTTAGACTGTGAGCTCCCCACTGTGTTTGTAAACTTCAACAGAAAGTTGACTAGAAGTTTTTGCAGCCTCACACCAACACTAACCAGCATAGAAACTTGTTTTAATCTCACCTGGGTAAAGCTTTTGTTATCTGGTTACTTTTTTAAGTACTGGATTGCAGTGAAATGGTTTTGTCTGATTCTGTAATTACAGATCATGTTATTTATTGACTCTTTCATAAGCCGCTTTGCTTTCTCCCTGTAATACACACCATTTCATCTGAATTATTCCAGCTCATTTCTGTTCTAGTCTGAGCAACACTGTTAATAAGCTAGTGGTGAGGAATCATTATTAATAACAGCTTTCTCCCCATGTCACTGTTCTGACAGGTTAACAGGAAGAACCATTGAAAACGTCATCAACATGGGCTCCTACAACTACCTGGGTTTTGCTGAGAACAATGTTGACTTCCTGAGAACTGTGGCAGAGAAGACTGAGCAGTATGGAGTCGGGGTCTGTAGCACACGACAGGAAATTGGTGAGTGTATCTGTGGTTTTACCTGCAATCTCTGCTGGTGTATCGTCCACATCACTCAGCCATTACTGCTAACTTAACTAGCACAATAAACTATTTAATAACTCGCACCGCTAATCTAGTTAGTGTTTTCATTAACCTGCAGTGTTTCTGTTACTGTTTTGACCAGCAGCTTTTTCTCTGACATGTAAATGTTGAGTTTGTCCTTGGGGATTTTTTAAGAGCTGAAACTTTAACTGGTTTAACGTTTAATCTGATGATTGGCTGGACTGCTTTATATCTCAGCATTATTAATGCTGTGATTAGTCAAGTGATCTTTTATGATCCTCTGGCATGTATCTGATGTATTAATTCAGGCTAAACGCTGGAATGATGCCCATAAAGAAAGAACTGAAATAGTTTTCCTGGTATTTTTGCAGAGTTAGATCATTTTGTAAATATATTAAAATGTGCTTATCGCAATGCAATGCATATCGTCTGCAATAATTGAAGATTTTTAAAGTGAAGTACAAGTATTTATGAATACAAACAGTCGTAGTTGTGAATGTACGGTAACCAAAATCTGTGGCATTTAGTCCGTTCAGTGAGCAGTGAACACACACCTGGATCAGTGAGCAACTGGTTAATATGTGTCTTTCTCAAGGGCACCTCAGTTGTAACCTGCTAGTGTTGGATCAACAGGTTGTGACGCTCTCGTTTCAAACTGATTAGAGAAGAACCATCTCTGACAGTAAAACGTGTCTGTTCACCTTCAGAAATGATGCTTTCCCAGAGGAAGTGTGAAACATACATACTGTTATATAATCAGTTTTATGCCATGTATTTTAATATAGCTAACACTGATTTATTTATTTAAAACATTACTGTATTGCACTTTTTTATTATTTAGCATGTTACAGTATTGCATGTTGCATTTCTCTTCAGAACTGTGCAGCCCCATTTATATCTTTAACAGTTATAGAAATGTGTATAATGAAGATAGATTTAAATGAGGAGGTATTAAGAATCGTTGTTCATGTATTTTAGTTATGTAGTTTAGTGTATGGTACCATTTAACCCAGGCGATCAGAAGGGTGGGAACGCTGTGAGGTTGTGGTTTGAGTTAGATCTGTGCAGTGGTGCGGTTGAAGACACTGGTGTGACGAGTGTGTGCACTGGTTATTCTGGTTTGTTGTGTGTGTGGCATTTTTTAGCTGCTTTATGACAACGGTCTGCTTACTGTCACACGAACACACCCTCCACTGAGTCTGATCACACGTCACTGCATTTCCATACTGCAGTAGGTCACCAGCGCTTTACAAATCAAATGATGTTACCACAGTTATTGTAGTAAACTTCAGCCCAATGCCTTCATATGAACAGATAAGAAAATGATTACACACAGAGGTAACAGAGAGTGTTAAAGATCTTGACTCATTAGGACTGATTCAGGCCAGGAATCGGCAGCAGTGATTGTGTGAATTATGTGAGACATCTGCAGTCTTTTAGCCTTTAATGAGAAATAATGCAAATTATGTAAATGCATCCAAACATTGGTGCTGAACTGAGTTTGCACATGCAAAGTAATGGTGCAACGTAAATAGTTTTCCAGGAATAAATAAACCTAATTTACATAGAAAGGTGTTTGTACAAAAACGCATGTAAGTGACTTAATGTGTAATACATGTGCAGCGCTCCAGCACAGATACCTGTTAAACTATTAATAGACATTGCATTGTTAATTTTTCTTTTATTATGTATGTTGGAGTCAAAGTCAAACAAACATTTCTCTGGAAGTCACAGCCAATAGCTCAAATTATAAATCATTATTATAAACCCACTGTTGTTAACAAGAAATTGTGTTAAATGCTAATCATTTTATGCTTCTTTTGATTTTTACCCAAAAAGTTATGGATTGCTTTTTTAAAAAGTAGAATGTGGCCTCACATACAGATGACACGTGATGATACAGACAACATACAGATGACACGTGATGATACAGACAACATACAGATGACATGTGATGATACAGACAACATACAGATGACACGTGATGATACAGACAACATACAGATGACACGTGAGGTTATATATTTTTAGGTTTGTTCGCACTTGAGAACGATTGAGGCTGATGTTGTTTTGCTGGCAGGTTTAAAGGAATCTGTGTGTGTATCTGGTCATAGTTTTTTTCTGAGTGTTTTTCAGTCACTAAGAGCTGTTTAATTGTACAAATACACAATGAGCTTAAAATCACAAATGGCAAATAATAATATCACTTAGTGTCAGTTAAGAACAAAAGATCACACAACATAATGAGCCATTTGTGTGACCGGCTCATTGTCTGAATGTCTTACTATAGTGATTAGTTTACAAACAGCAGGTAAAAATTTTTCCTATGAGACAAAAGTGTCTCAAATCTGAATCTTTTATTAACTCCTTTTTTAATCTTTTTAATTTTATTTTTGAGTTGCACAGTTCTTGGCATCAATGTTGATGGAATTTTTCAGATGCACAGCGAGTCTTTTGTCTCTCTGCTTTAAAAACCACACAAAAAAATGTGTTTACAGTAAGACACTTACAGTAGCCAGACTCCTCCTCTGTCTTGTGGAGAGTGAGTTTCTCACAGGTTCCAGCACTGGTTAGGGTTTAATCAGACATGCTGTGCTCAGAGCAGAGGGGTAATGCTTAGAGTTTTCAGCCCCAAACACCCTCTGTGGGTCTCAGGTAAAGAGCTTCTCTCAGCCCTGTGTTGTGCATTCACTGTGATATACCTGTGAGAAACATCTTTAGCTTGATGTTATGGTTTAAAAGCATTTTCTGTGAAGACATTGGTTGGGTCAGGTGGCTTTTCTTGCCCTTTAAATATTTGATACGATTATTAAATAAAACCCAGACCTGCAGGGAATATAGCTGCTGGTTTAAACTCCAGTACAACATGCAGGTGTGAACTCAGAGTCTGACTCTTGTTTGTCCTGCTTAGATGTTTACACACAATAACCTTACAGGTCTGTATGTTTATTTCTTTAAATTATAATGACATTTAGTGATCCGAGCACATTCAGGGGTTACAGTGCATATCTGTGACCTCAATATTTGGCCTGTAAGGCAGAGGTAATGCTGTTGGTGGACATTTTTATGACCCAGTAAATGGTCTGTTTTGTTTGGCATTATTGCATGTGTGTAGCCTGTCTTTAATCTCATTTACTGAGTGTTTAATAGGAGACGTGTGGGGTAACTGTGAACTCTTTTCTGCTTCTCTGGAACAGCTAATCTGAGTGGGATGGACTGTGATGCACAGAATTCTTGGATCTGTGGATGTGTGACGGTCTGCAGCTGTGAAGGACAGAACCTTATTTTCTTCTTTTATTGATGTGTTACAGGAAACTTCTCCATCCATCAAACACTGGAGCAGCTGGTGGCCGAGTTTTTAGGTGTGGAGTCGGCCATGGCGTTTGGAATGGGATTCGCCACCAATTCCATGAACATTCCGGCGCTGGTGGGAAAGGTTAGTGTGAACACAAATCCCTAATTGTGCCTTGTGAGCGAGACACCGTAACTCCCAATTGCAACACTGTGTGTGTTCACGGTTTGTAATGTGTGTTTCATTAACTGGATGGGTTAAATGCAGAAAGGATCAATTCTGTATGAGTCGCATTACTTGGTTAGCATGTCACTTCACATTAAATGAGAAGGATCTGGAGAAGATGCTGAGGGAATGACTGTTGTTAGAGGTCTGATATGCTCAGAGCTAAAGCCCGCGGGTAAGTTCTTCAGCTATGGAGAGAACCTGATCAGCCCAGCCCATCCAGTTTACACCAGCCTAACCCTGATTCAGAGAGTCTGTGTGTCTTTGTTAATAACAGGCTTGGGGAGTCACTCACTCACCAGTAGAAATGCCACTAACTAAACAGCATTTTTCAGTAGTGTGACAGTAGCACATCAGTTTCGGAACAGATCAAGAGTTTAAAAAACAGCAGGTAGATTTAAGAAAACATCCTGTGCAAATGGCCTTAATATATTTAGTTAAACACATCAGAAGCTCTTGATCTGTGGCTGCATCTCAGCAAACACTTATGATGGTATTGTATGATAATACTGCAACATGTTTTGATAAATTTGTCTTCACTTCCTGGCATGTTTGTTTCCAGGGATGCCTGATTCTGAGCGATGAATTGAATCACACTTCCCTCATCCTGGGAGCCAGGTTGTCAGGGGCAACCATTCGAGTTTTCAAACACAACAGTAAGTACATACATAAAATATTGTTTTCCTGTAGAAAGAAAAGCAGGAGAGAGACGGATTTAATCTGTAGTGATTAAACACACAAACAGCAGGTCAGATCTGAGCTGGACAGAGAACTTCCCAACACAAGAGTTTACAATAAGAATTCCAGACCTTTGGAAAATTTGATCATCTTCACGGTATGTGATGGTTAGCAAACAGGATTCAGTCATTAGTGAGGCATTCATGTTTTTATAATAGCTCTGTTGTAGGGAGTCTATAGTGGTTAATGTCATTTCTGTGTAGCTACTGGAGAGTCAGTGTAGAATAACTGATACATGACCCTCAATAGTTTGAATATGTTCTGATGTCCACATGCCTCAGTCTGACCTGGAAACAGCCCTGATGGTTAAACTCAATCATTTTTGAGAGTGAAACGGCGGTTTTTAACAAATAAACCTGCCTTCACCTATCTGGTGGGATATTTGTCAGTAACTGGCAGAGATTAGCCGCCCTGCTCCAGCATGCCTGTCTGAAGCGCTCCAGTTAAACCAAAGACCTGGTTTAGCTGGTTCAGGTGTGTTTGACTGTGGCTGAACTAATGCTGAGTTCCATTCAACTCAACGTATTTTAAATTCCAGCTTCCTACTTATAAAAGTGACTTCAGCTCGCCCTGAAAACATCAATGTTTCAGCCAAAGTTAAAGTTTCTGAATGGCATGATAATAAAAAAGTTTAGCAAACATTTGCAGACAACCTCCTTGTTGATGATTGTTCAGAGCACACAGTGTTGTGTGATGTTGTGTGATGTTGTGTGATGTTGTGTGATGTTGTGTGATGGTGTGTGATGTTGTGTGATGTTGTGTGATGTTGTGTGATGGTGTGTGATGTTGTGTGATGTTGTGTGATGTTGTGTGATGTTGTGTGATGTTGTGTGATGTTGTGTGTGATGTACAGTTTGGTTGCCAGGTACGTGTTTTTGGTGACAGCAAATACCTGCAGTGGTGAGAATGTGATTCTCATTTGATGCTCATTTAGATGCAAACAGTGATTTGTTAAAATCCTCAACACTCTGATTCCAGCCTTTCTTCTCTTTAGCCTTTTATTGTATGTAAAGTCTTTAAATGGTTTGTTGTTTTGAATAATGATTATTGCTGTTTTGCTGAGTGAGTTTAGACCGAATATTTTATTTCACATGAATTGTGTGTGGATCAAACTTCTGGTTTTCCATGACCAGGCTGCAAATCTTGGCTTTGACATCTTTAATAAACAAGTGACAGCAGAACACATTTGTTCTTGGCCTGAAATCTTTGGCAGGTCAGGTGTGAGTCTGCTGTGAGCTTGTTTGTAAAGATATGGATTTAACTTAAAATGACAAACAAATCAGTGAATTTCTTTAGTATCATAAAACGTCGCAGTTACGAGTCGTGTCTCATCGTGCAGTTCAGTGCTGCCATCTGCAGGCCAGTTTGTGTCATTGTTTCTCAGATCAGATTAAACTTTCTGTTCAGGTTCCCCATCATGTCTAACTTACTGTCAGTCACGTGAGCTTTAGAGCTCCTTCATTGTTTAAATAACTAATAATATATATATTATTTCATTTATGTATCTAAAGTTTTATAATTATGTGTGTTTTGTCTTCAGACATGCAGAGTTTAGAGAAGATGTTGAAGGAGGCCGTTTGCTCAGGACAGCCTCGCACCCATCGCTCATGGAAGAAGATCCTCATCTTGGTGGAGGGCATTTACAGGTCAGAGAACAGATCTGAGCTGACAGGAGAACATCTGAAGATCTCATTTAATCCACGTTACAGTACAAACCACTGCAGGGACTCCAAATTAAAGAACCAATGCCATTAAATACCAATAGAAAACATGGAAAATAGTTGTTGAAGAGCTGAAACCCTTCAGATTTAGTAACCAGACTTGTGTGTTTTGTGTTTTGTACAGTATGGAAGGATCTCTGGTGCGACTTCCAGAGATTTTGGCACTGAAGAGAAAGTACAAGGCATATCTGTATCTTGACGAGGCCCACAGCATTGGGGCGGTGGGGCCCACAGGCCGGGGAGTTACAGAACATTTTGGGGTGGACCCTAAAGAAGTGGACATCCTAATGGGCACCTTCACTAAGAGCTTTGGGGCTGCCGGCGGGTACATAGCTGGTAAAAAGGTGGGGATCATTTTATGAAGTTAAGAAAAAAACTGATTTTCAAAATTGTGCAGCTTTGCTGATTGTTTGTGTGGCCAGACGCAGCAGTGGTGGGGTTTACCTGTTTATCACACCTGTAGCAGACAGTCGTGAAAACTGTAGTATTTGTTCTGTTTAGTGAAGATAGTGTCACCAAAACGACACACTTCTGCTTTATTTTATTTCGGGCATTTACACACAGTCTCAGTGGAGAAGAAAAGAAACATGACAGTGAAGAAGAAAAGAATGACGACAGGTTTGAGTTCCACATGTTTTAGGAAGGAGAGAGAGAGACCCTTTGCACATGTTGTGTAATATTAAGATTTTAGTAAGGTGAGAGAGTTGGCTGGTTGCTGTTTGTGTTTTATGGAGGCTATTAAAATTGCTTGTTTTATGAGATGTCTCCTCACGCAACTTGCTTATAATAAATGTATAGTTTGTTCTTCTGGACTAATATTAAAACCAAACATATTCTTACAATAAATAAAAATAAAATCTGTTGATATCACCACATTTTTCATGTGTTAAATTGGCAGTGAGTGTGTGTGTGTATTGGATGCTCTCTGCAGCTTGTGATTTGTGTTGTTGTTGTGTGTTGTGTTGTGCATAAGCAGATTCTGTTTCAGCCTCACACACAACAGATGTGGAGTTTCAGACTGTGTTACAAGTTCTTTTCGTACGCTCACTTTAAAACCAGGACTGTAATGAACACACACTTCCGACCTGTAAACGGTCTGCAGATCTTTTCATCATAAACTTGGGCGTCTAAAGCAGCTTCTTTATTTTAATTCTTACAGATTTATCATTTTTAACTGGGAATAAAACCAGCAGCATAAAACTCAGACGCAGCTAGAAGGAGCCACTACACAAGCGCAGGGTGAGGCTGCTAAACGCCTCCAGTCGCTCCTTCACAGATGTGGGCCGATTTCAGACACAACTGACTTATCTAAACGCTGCAGATCTTGAGCTCCAAGTAGAGCCAGATGTTTGGTTGGAGTATTTTTCCCCTAAAAGCCCCTGAAAGCAGAGGGCACATCTGGAAGCAGAGACCCGGTGCAGCGCGAGGTCCAGCCCACCCCTCACCCCCGTCAGTGGACGCAGATGCCAGACACAATATGGATGTTGGCCTTGGCTTCTGCTAAGCAGCTGTTTAATAGATGTGAAATGGGGGGCAGAGTATCTGAAAGCGCTTGTTTTGGGAC
>JBAJNP010009788.1:0-17498 GCA_036877545.1 Yasuhikotakia modesta | reverse complement strand
GTCTGATCACCTTGCTGGTTTCTGGGCTGTCCGGGTCAAACTGAACTTGTTTAACTGCCAGTTCTCGACCCGTGTCGGCATCGTAGCAGAGGAAGACTCGTCCGAACGCTCCCTGCCCCAGAAGTTTCCCTAGACGCCAGTTTGTAGGAGCCCGGGGGGCTGTTTGAGGGACAGCAGCACAATGACTTTAGTTTCCATTCTATAAACAAAACCAGTTCAAACATGCCAGAGCAACCAAATGTTAGAGTAACGTTAAAAAAAAAAAAAACAATCGAAGTGCAGGAACTGACAGCGGCTGGGGGGGCTGATGTCCATCACAGACAGGGTGGGGTTGGAGCTGGGCTCGATGTCGCTGCCGCGGCGCCGGCGACCCGGTTCCTCCAGCTCTGGTGTGAAGATGCTGCTGCCGCTGCTGGTGCTGGGGCTCTGCTGCTCGGTGGGACTGAAGTTCACCGGAGAACGGAAGCCGTGGGTTTGCGTCCGCCGTGCTCTGGGGAACGTCTTACGCCCTGAACGGGAAAACAGAGATTCTGACTACTGTTAAAACATCAGACATATTTTACTCAGAACCCATTTAATGTACAGCCACCATTTGCTACACCAGTGTAAGCTAGTTCACCAATAAACTGATACCAGGTTGATCTTTAATATGTAAATGTAATATTTATAGTAGGGTTTTATACATTGATAAGTTGTTAAACCCCACTATGAGAAAGCAAATTACTATATTTGACAACTTTTCAAATATAGGAGTGCGTTTAAACAGAATAGTTTTGCGATGATTTCAAATGATAAAACATTAACTGGTATTAGCTGTTGTTGCTATAACAACCGTCCCCTGGCGTATGAGTGAGCATGTACCATCGCTGTAGTCCTGCAGACCGAACGAGATGTGATATCGCCTCGGATACGTCCCACCCTTTCCTGTTTTCTCAAACACTGGGATGTCGTATTCTGTGAACCGGCACACACACACACTTCTATTACAGTGGACCTATAAAATCATTCAATACTCCACCACGTGACCTACATTGGGAGCTGAGAGGTGAGTGAGGGGGGCTTACCGGAAAATTCCTGATGGTTGTCCGGGTAACTGAGGGCTCGGGGCATTCGGGATTTGGGGTACGTGTCACTGCAGGGCGATAGATTGCGTAAGGTGCCCATAGAACCATCTGATCACTATGTGACCCAGTAATCATGGGCTCATGTGACCAGTTATCAGTTGAACATAGCTGAACATACATGCATAACTGGATCTGACTGATTCAGAGTCTCTGATTGGTCGATGGGTGCTGACATCATCACATGTTACAAATGAAAATGAACGCATTCATTCCCTTACCTATCAAGTGGACTGTCTAGGGAAGGACAGCTGCCTGATGCTGAATTTTCAGGGCTGCTCATAGACAGAGGGTCCAGCATCTAGAGAGAAGAGTAAATGATTAGGACACAAACTCCTGATGATGATGATGGAGCAGAAGTGTGCGAGATGGTGGTCTTCACCTGGTCCATGCTCTCTGGGATGAATTCCCCCTCACTGTTAATGCTGGTGAAGGAGCCGTTTCTGGCCACCTGCTGCAGAACATCAGGAATGTAGCCTGGAGGCGGAGAACTGCGATCTGTCGACTGAGAACCTGGGGGGATGAAATTCATATTTGTCACAAATCATCTCTGATTATAAGCTTTTGTTGTGCTCAGGGTCAACAACAGTGACACATACAGGTAGACGCTGTAAACACACCTATGAGTGCCAGCATTGTCTTCTTATCTGCAGCTCTGAAGTCGGTGTTGTCCAGGTTCTCGTGAGCAGACAACAGTTCCTTACTGGAGTTCTGAAGAAAGCGGGAATCAAACTCACTCTGTTATGTTTACATTAGTGGCGCTCACTGATGACATCATCAACTTTGAGATCTCTGATCTCAGATCAGCGGTTGAACCTTCACAAAGAGGGTTTTAATCCCACACTGACCTGAGAGCAGGAGGGCATCACCAGCAGGATTTTCAGGCTCTTCATGTGGGCCGAGCGATCCAGCAGCTCCACTGCTTTATCCAGATCATCCTGAGTGCTTAACGGGATCACCAGCTACAGGAACAAGATATAAGTGTAACTCACACACATAACAACAACAGTGTCATTCATTCAACTCAATTATATTGAGTTATTCATTATAACTCGATTAATTAGATGGCGGGACCTCATTGTTGGTGTAATGCAGGTCCAGGCTCTGCCCAAAAGCTACTTTCGCTTTGGCGGTCAGAACTTCCAGACTGACGGGACGTGGGAACTGAAGTATCCTTTAAAACAACACACAAATCCTTAACATCATCATCAGTAACTGATGAAACCAAATACACGCGTTTCAGAGCGACTGAATGGGTTTAATGGTGAGAAACTTGTAGAAGGAAGTGTTGGAAACAGGAAGTGATGTCAGAAGCAAAACTTGTGGTCTTTACCTCTTCTCTCCTCTGTACTCAAACTTCACCCTCACGTCATTCTGTGAATGAAAACACAGTATGAAATTATGTCACCGTCCTCATTCAAACAATAACACACACATTTACAGTAAAAGCTTGGTGTGTTTGTGAACCATGTCATTTGCTATAGTAAGAATGTATGACACACATTTGGCAAATAAAACTATATTACACATTAATACATGTATTGTTAACACATGATACTGTATTGTCATATTAATTTATGCGATGTTGTGAATATTACATTAAAAACATTTAAATGCTCTTGGCTTGGCCCTCTGTACTGTAGTTAGTTTACATTAAACTGCCCATATTAGGCTTTTTAACAATATATTTCTTTTATTGCTGTGTGTGATGTGGCTGTCTGTGATGAAGACATTCATAACACATTTGTAACACATTTGAAAACATTCGTAACACATTTGCATAATCCCGTCTATGATCGTCACTGCCTGCCTGTAAACAACATATTCTCTGACTCCGGCTTACACACTTCTGCTGTTTCATGCGTTACATCATACTGATGATTATTACACTATCATACTTCCTGACAGCTGGGCTTTCTGACAGTTCCCATTTGTGCACCTCAATAAATTATGAATACATTAAATATGTGTTTTATGAATACACAGCTAGCAGCAGCACAACACGTAACACATGTACCATAAATTTAATCACTGAGAAACCTTCTGCTTCACCATCATCTCTGGACTCGGGTTCGAGTTGATATGGTCAAATCAATGCTATTTTTCTGGCATTACTGTATCTCTGAGGACTGCTAGAGCTGAAATTCAGTAACGGTAAACAGTGTTTCGTTTCTGACATATGGTGTATGTGGGAATACAAATCACAGCAGACTGGGCCAGCTGACCAATCAGAGCGGAGGAAGGGTTCAGAGAGACTGAATCTTTAAACGGCTTCAAATGAATCATTAAGAACTGTTTAAGAACTGAGGTAATATTAAATGCATATTATAACTTACAACTAAACTTGTTTTAAACAAAATGAGCAAACCTTAAAAAGGTAAAATAAGGCCATTTTTATCAGTGTGACTATAAATGGCTATAATATTTGTTTAAAATGATGTTTCACTGATCGACTACAGAAACATTAATTATTTGTAGATATAAGAGAAACAGTTATATACCGTTAGGATATATAACCCGTAACTAATCTACAGTGACACAGCAGTTTCTCTTTGTTCTTTATAAATCTCCTTATCTCAGGTACTTTTGAGATACCACATTTAAGTTCATCAGGTTATGAACTTCAGAGGTTCCTCAGAGTGGAAGGACTGAGAAGACCTGGTGCAGACCTGGTTCTTGGGGGATGAGATCTTGGGTTTGTTCAGATCAGACAGACCCGACGGACGACTGGAGCGATGAAGAACCACCAGGTCCTGCATGATAGAATTCAGTGCCTCCTGTTCATCTGCATACAATAACCATAAGGAACAATTAACTAAATCCTACACGCTTGGCACTAGTAAGTTGTTTCAGTACATGTTGTCTAATAGCCTAGCTGTAAACTTACCCATATTGACAGATCACCGATTCACCCAGGAGAAGGAAAGAGGATTCGCCCATGAAATGGGATCCTTCCTCCTGGACAAGAATAAAATCAATACATCACCTACATTATAATAAACCATTAATATATGATATATCTGACACGTGTTGCAGCAGAGGATACGAGTTTACATGTTTTTGTAACTGCGCACTTAAAACGACGTTTTTGGAAAGTCAATCGCAACAGTAACGCAAAGTTTGATCATTAGATCTCATGACAGTATCCTCAGTAAAAATTACAGTCAACATCAAGCCAAATAAATGGCTATTATCCGTCAACATCAAAACTGAAACTGCAATGGGAAGTTGTAAGTAAATGTCACATTATAGACAGAAATCATGTCTTTTTATACCATGTCTTCGCAGCAAAAACAGACATTTACTATAACTTGAAAACAACAACAGAACTTACTAAATATATTATACATAACATGTAACACAATAACAGAAAATGAAGACTAACATTATACCTCAACATTTTCTTCCTGTATTGATACGTAAATAACTCTGCTAGCCGATTAGCGCACTAGCGTACCTGTCAAAATGACATCAGATCAAACTAGCCGACTGCGATGCGCCTGAATCGATCCTCTAAAACCATAATTCACTGCTTTAATAGTAAATGTAACTTACTATTAAATATGGATTCGTCTGTTTCACAAATTAGGCTTAAATAAATAAAGTACATTAATATTTACAAACGCACACTTAGCCGTTTGCCTCTCTAGGCCGGAACTAGCATCGCGCTAACGTGCTAACGACGGACTCGGTGCCGCAGGAGGTAACAGACAGTTATTCTGCCCAGCTAAAGTTATGAACTTAATCTATCTAGATAAACCGACATAAACAAAGAGCTTTTAAATACCTGGGTGAGCTCGGTTCGCTCACTTCCTCATCCACAGATCTGAGGCCTGAAGGCTAGCAGACACCCTGACACTTAAAATGAACGGCTTGAACTCAGCGCTGCGTGCCCGACACGAACATCTCCGGCAGCTTCACTCTACAGGCCCGTGACAGCCGGTGTCTCCAGGCGGATTCGTGGATGAGAAACAACTGCACGGCGGCTGGGGGGCTGAGTTTGTTTACATTAGCCGTATCGCGCAAGACTCGAGGGGGAGCTGCGGCTGTCAGCTGCACCCGGGGACCGATAACAGATCCACAAACTAGCGCGATGATACCGCAGAACCAGAGACGATCCCGACGGGACACGCATCCAGGACAGCACAGCGACGCATTGGATGAAAACGATGGGATATTAAGCCGCAAACACGCGACTTACTGAACGGCGCCGCTGTCCCCGGCCCTAAACTCAAGTGACGTCACAGCGCCATCTACCGCCTGACGCGAAATCCAAACCCCCTCCGGTGGCCAGAGACTCGCCTGTCTCACCTGCTGGCCAATCAGAGAGCGCGGTTTGCATCTACTGACCAATCGGAGCGATAAGTGGTTACGCTGTTTGGTTATGCGCACGTGTTCGCTGCGTGCGTGAATGTGAGCAGAAACACTCACGGCTTCTGCGTTTAGTTTTATATTTACTCTTCGTTGTTTTGTAGTTAGTTAGATTTTCATGCTTTTATCATGTAATCATTTCGCTTTGTTTAAACTGTATTTACATTTTTCCCAAAAACATGCAGCGAGCCATAATTTCACGTTTTGCACAAGAACAAACACGCTTGTGCATTTATACATGATACAGTATTTATGTAATATTTTACTATATACAGTTATTACATAGTTTGGATTACATTGACTGAATGTAGTAAATAACTGGGGTGATTTTGTTAAATAACTATTTGTCTATAACTAAGTGTAACAATGTTTAATAAAAGGTTGTACGATTATGAGAGGCAGAAATCAATACAAATAAAATGGCCTGAAAATAAAGATTTAAATATCTTTTTTTACTTTCTAAACAAAGCAGAATATTTGTGGGTACAGAACTCAGCAACACAGCATACCTTCAAAATATAGTTCATTTATTCATATCAAACCTTTTACCTTTCACAAAATACATCACTGTTTCACATCCTTAAAAAAACCTTCATTTGTTCCTAAAAAAGTTCCATGTGTTCTGTATGAGGCTAGTGCACCACAGAATGAGACACTACTTGCAAAGTAACTGCTACATATTAATGATGTGGTATTATTACATTCAAGAGAAACTGAAATCAGGATCTTTCATTTATGTAAATTAGTCTTTGTTTTTCCTTTATGAATTTATTGTTTGTAAAGAGAAGTCATTAAGGCAATGTGTGTGTGTGTGTGTGTGTTTTATATATAATGTTTTGGTAACCATGTGTAGCCAAGGACAATTTACTAGAAAGAAACTTCTATACAAAGTCTTGACAATATTTCACAAATACTAGTACAGTTGATTCGAGCTTATAAAACAGTTCTATACATTTTCAAAGTTTTGGCCTTACACACAGTGTAAGTTTATTCTCGGTCCACAAACCTAAGGTTGATAGGTGCTCCTGGACACAGAAGGCCGTGAGTTTTAGCACGAACCTCAGTGGTCTGAGGAGATACCTGGATGTGGAACTTCTGAAGGAGCTGAGAAAGAGAAAGACAGAATTTCAAAACAGTGTTTATATTGCATGACTGTGATTCATCTGTTGAGATGTTGCAACACCTTGTATGCACACAGCAACACTCTGAATATTAGGAAACATTAGAACACACACCTGTGTGAGAGCCAGATGCATTTCTATCTCAGCAATTCTCCTCCCGATGCAGCTGCGGATGCCGTAACCAAACGGGATGGAGCCGAAATTATCAACCCGGTCAGACGCATCCTTGCGGATCCAGCGATCCGGGCGGAACTCCTCAGCGCGAGGGAAGTTTTCCTCTTCCATAGATGTGGAGTAATGACACAGAGCCAGCTGAGTCTGTGGAGATGTTGTTGTTATCATAGAATCACTCAATGTGTTTAATTTAGGTTATTGTCTAACGGCAAAACAGCGTTTAAGATGGTCAACATTATAAGTCTTGAAGAAAAGTCATGAAATATTGATCTAATCTGCTGAGGTAAGTTCTAAGAAATGTGAACTAGACACATTAAACAGTAATTTAAACATAAACACGTCACACAATGTGATCGTACCCCTTTAGGGATAAAATAACCTCCAACAATTAGATCGTCCTGCGTAATGCGTCCATTTCCAGGGAGAACAGGGAAAAGCCTGAAAAATAAGAGAAAGAGAGAATATTATCTATTTTGTATATTTGTTTTATATTAATTTTAATATGTTATATATATATATATGTGTGATGATGATTTTCACTTTTGTGCCACGTCTCATTTTCATTATAAAATTACTTTATATATTTGATATATAAATCTTTTAAAGTCTGTTTGTTTGTTGTGAGGGTAATGGGAGGTGAGAATGATTGTATTGTGATGTTTCATTATATGACGTCGGTTGACAGCTGTAGATGTGAACAGTGGGCGGGTTTTACCTCAGCGTCTCTTTGACAAGCCCTCTAATCAGAGGAAGGTTTGGCACATCATCTCCGGTTGGGACACGCCCCCCCAGCACACGGTCCACCTCCTCACAGATCTGCTGCTGTACCATTGGGTGTCTGGCCAGAAGATACGCGCTCCATGACAGTGTGAAGGAGGTCTGCAGAGAAAAAGAGCAAAAACGTCTGAGGTAATGAGACAGTTTGTTTGGCACCATCTTTCTAACACAATGTTTCTCAGAATGTAAATCACAACACACACTGTCTGATGACTAAATAAACTGGTTTTAACACCCTTCCCAGTGTTCCCAGTACTCCATGGGCAGTTTCTCACCGTGTCCACTCCAGCCAGCAGCATTTCTGTCATGTTTGCGTAGATCTCCTCCACGTTCATCTCTCTGGTGACCAGCATGTGAGTCAACAAGCCTCCTGTGATCTCCTCACCGTTCTCCATCTTCTGCTTAATCTCTGACAGTTTCCTGTCTACATGGATCTGACCTGAAATATAAACATATTCAGAGTTTTAAAATGACCATGGAAAACTCAAGCAATAGATAGTATTATTCATTCTGCTCTTACTGAATTTAAAGAGGCCATCCCACGAGCTGCAGAATTCCTCCCAGGGTTTGGGAATGATGGGACGCAGCCATTTGGGAATGGCGCCGGCGTACATGGTGGTCTTGAAAGAGCTAAACATGAGATGCAGAGCAGCGATGTATTCCTGACTCATCTTGGGAATTTTCTCCTCCAGGCAGCCAAGACGAGTCTCATACAAAATGGTTGCCACACCTAACCAAGAGCTAACCTTTAGAACATGGCTCTTATCATTTAATATTTATGTGGTTTGAGAAATCTAGAGGATTGTTCTTTAGTTAACTTTGGCTCACCTTCCATGGCATATTTGAAGAACAGATCATTGATGTTTTGAACAGTTTGTCCGTCAGGCTGTTGGCTCCTCAGGGTCTTTATTCTGCTCACCAGATCTGCCACCACATCATTCACCTCAGGAGAGAAAACAGACACGTCTCGCGGCCTCATGACCAGCTGACGGAGAACGCTGCGCATCTTCAGCCACTCGTCACCCTCGCTGGAGACAGACAATCACAGATAGACAATTTGTTAGCAGACACCAAGAAACTACAATAAGCGGATAAACCACCAGCCCAGATCTTCAACCACCAGCCTAGAGCACATCAGTTACTCACGCTGAGATGAGTCCCGTGGACCTTCCTCTCATGTCTCTGTACTCCTTCCAGGACTCCATGTTAGCTCTTTGAGGAGCGACACCTTCAGCTCTGAGAACCTGAGCGACCATGTCTCTGTCAGCAATGGAGACCACCAGCTGAGGTCCAAACCGAGACTTGAAGATCTTGCCATACTTCTGAGAGTGCTCCATCTGCAAGACACAAATATTTGTAAAATATTTGTTTAATAATAAGTTTAACCTTTTTGTAATTTATTTTTAATTTGGAACTAAACAAATCACTAATTCACTTCATTCTGCAGGTATATAAGTGGATTACTGATAATAAGTCAAACATACTTCAGCTCTAAAGCTTCTAAAACAAAGCCTGGATTTTTAAAGTTGAGCTTTAGCTAATCTGCTTTCGAGGCGTCATTACTGAGTTCCAGGAATACGTATAAACTTACATACAGTAGATGGGCTGAAAATGTGTTTGGCTACACAAGCTGCTTGTCTAGCTCAGAGTTATTGACATTATGGATTGATCTTCTCAAAGTTTATCTCCATAACTTCTTTACACTCCAGAGAATGTCTGTTTGAGGAAATAGCCCAACACAGCACTAAATAATGTCAATGTGTTTCCACAAACATGTGACTGTTAGGCAGCTGCTTCAGTAAGTATTGGAGCACGTTTCACAATAAGTGTGGCCTGTATGCAAATACAGCCATTCATTCAACCCTAGACAACAGTGACATGTGATGAATACACACAAATCTCTGTTTTAAACACTGTAATGTTTTATAATGTAAAGTAAGTATTGTGTTTTCCCATAGGAACACTGAGTGGCTTTAGGTAACATCTGCCAAATGCATGAACGTAAATAATGCGGTGGGTGTTTTTATTACTTTATTATCTGCGCTCACCTGGATCTCGTGGATGCGGCTGAACCCGTCCCGGTAGAAGAACTCAATGAGATTGGAGACGGTGCTCGGTCCGGGCATCTCTTTGAGGGTCTTGGCATTGGCCACGTTCAGCCCCTCCTCGGGGGGTCTCGCCGGGCTCTGCTCTTTCACAGCCTGGCTGTGCGTCGCGACCTCCAGAGAGCCGCTCGCCGCCGTCTTGTGCAGCCCGTGGGTTTGCGGGAAAACGCGCGTGCGGGTCTCCTGGAGGAAGTTCTTGCGGCCCATGTGCAGAAGGGTGATCCGATGGGCCATCTTTACACAAAGCTGAGTTTGTTAAAGCTGAGATGCGCTCCTCGCCTCCGCTGTTTGTGGCTTTTATAGGATCCAGCAGAGGAGCGGGATCGGGAAGCGGATTGGATACGGGAGCACTTGGATAACCGCGATGCCCAGTCACGCCCCGCGAGGAAGTGGACGTGTCTTACGGAAAACTTTAGTTTCAGAAAGAGGGATTATATCCTTATATCATGTTGGGTAAAGCAGTTAAAAGATGTTCTGCATCCACGTCAAGCGCGTTTAACATTAACATCCGGCGGTTACGTCACTGGACCCCCTTGAGCTCGTTCTGGGGGGATAACAAACCCCCTCTAATGTTCAAGACCCGTTTGTTTTCTCCTATTAAAACCCGTTACCTAACACTGTATTGTGCCTTTTATATAATCTACTAATACAAATCCAAAGTTTTTTTTTATCAAATCTCTATAAGTAAATGAAACATTTTATTTAACATAAACCACAATTCAAAATACTTTATTTTGATCAAAGTTTAATTTGATTCACTTTGGATGAACGGATCACATTGTTTTTATATATTTCTGTTGTTATAAGTATCTTCAGTGAAATGTTGCTCAGATCTGTTCGGTCTCGTCTAACATCTGTGAGGTTTTAAAGACTTTCAGTTGTTTTCATGGGTCAAAACACACATCAAATGTACAGCAAGAGTCACTTGATGTATTTCAGTGAAAACTAGTTGTTGTGCATAACATGCATCCGGTAAAATGTCAGTGGATGAAATATGGGCATGATATAATGATATAATAGGCAAGACTGTGAGGAAATTAACAGCAGTGAATATAAGCTTTGTTCTTTTATTAAAAGCTGAAATAAGTATTAGATTATTGAGTGCTGGGGCTCTTACATGATTTAACCAATTACACAAGTAACCTGAGGACGCAGACTTGAGAGGTCAACACAGTTCACTACACAACTCCATTACAAATGTCTTTATTACACTCATGTAAATAAAAATGTTGTGATTTTTGTGTGATTTTTACCATCACATTCAATAGTTGTTTTTTTTGTTTTTAAACACGGTACAAAAATCAGGTCTGTCATTCTTTACAACTCAACAATTTCTTGTCAGGAACAAAAGTTTTAATTCCAAACGAATTCAAACAATTTCTTTCTGTAATACAAACAGTCTGTTTGTAATACTGTACGCATCAGACTCATTCATCTATCCAGAGGCAGACATTTTCTCTCCGACAGTCTTTTAATGGCCCTTTAAAGACAAGAAGTTATCAAAGTATCTTCTAGAATCGTGTTCGCCATCATTGTCCATAAAGATCTACGTTTAGGCTCTGGGGTTTCTGTCCTGGAGGGTCTCCTGTACACAGAAGCTGCCGGCGGGGGTGGACCTCACTTGCGGAAGCGTTTAAATAGGGGATGGATGTTTTTGCCCAGTGCCGCTTTGTTACCCCTGGAGGTTCCATGATACTCCATGTAGACGGTGTCGTCGGCCCCAGACATGGAGCTCATCGTTCCTGTACGTCTAGAAAACTGGAGAAACAGGAGTATGAGTTACGCTGATATTAAACAGGTCTCTGTTAAGAACACAACTTGGACTAGTTTTGCAGAGCTGAAATGCTTTCCAATATCAGTGTCTTTTGTTGTCCACGGAATAAATAAAGTTTGAGGGTGTGTAAATAATGAAAAGTATTATTTTTATTATTGTGGCGACTATTACTTTAAATTTAGGACCTCAAATCAATAGAAACCAGGACAGATCGTTTACCTCAGAGAAAAAACATCTGGTTTGGTCTTATCTTGAAACTTCAACTCAAGCGAGAAGTAAGTGTGAGGGTCATAAGAAACAACTGAGGCAGCAAACAGGAAGTAGAAACATCCAAGCAAACCTGTGGCTTCCCTCCCATGTCTCCCATCACCACCTCCTCCTCTGCATCAAGATCTGAGGCTGCCAGAACCTTCTGCAGGAGCTGCTGCTGTTCCTCACGCGAGGAGAACATCAGGTCCTCCTCTTCCATCCCAGCCAACTTCGTGATCACCTGGAAAGAGCCAGAAAACCATCAGAAGGATTGACGCACAGCTGCAGTTGTACGAGGAAACTAATGTCTTGACTATGTTACGTTTGTTTACTATTATCAGTCTGTACAATCAAATAAAGATACAACCAATTCATGGCAAACCTTGAAACTGTACCCCTGGTCCACCAGGAAGCGCTGCCTCTTTGTGGAATAAGCCATTTCCTGTGTGTCCTGAGAAACCAGAGAGTAGAAGTATGCATTGTATTCCTCTGCCACCATACCTGCAAAAATCATGACATCAGTTTAATATTCAACTTTCATCATTTTTCACAATCTTTGTTCATGATGAACATTCAGCTCAGTGTATCAAACAAACTTTCACACATATAGGAAAACGTTTAATTTGGATCAATAATTCCTTTAAAGATGCAGGGTTCTAGCGTCTGGGGTTGCTAACCCAAGGATTGTAGGTTCAAATCTATAACAGAATGATCCATCAACCATCATCATCATCATGGCGTCTTCAAACAATATGTTTGATCCTAGTTTTGGTGTGAGATCCTTAGTTTTTTTTTTTTAAGTACAGTCATCAAAACTATGTGCTTTTCTTTACAGGGTTTGCTTTCAGTAGGGTTTTCTCAGGCTATAACTTAGACATTATATCCATAATAACATATAATAAGCCAGGCTTCTTGTGTCCGGTACCTTTCTTGGCCCGCAGAACTCTGCCGAGCCTCTGAGCTTCCTGCCGGCGGGACCCTCCGTGAGACGAGATCTGGATCAACACGTTTGCCTCAGGCAGATCAAACGAAGTGTCTCCCACCTGACATCACATCACAGGGAATAACATCACAGGGAATAACATTAATCATCAGTCACTGTGATGCTCCAATAACTGCCTACAATGACTGAAGTCTAAGTCAACCTTAAGTCTACAAAAGTCCAAACGGTTGAAACTTAATGTAAGCAGAAAGAAGTTTGTGAATGTATTTGAGACAACGCTGGAATACAACACTGTGGTAAAACACTTTTACTATTGTCAGAGGACTGGATGTCTGCAGGGTTCTTAACAGAGTAACATTTGGGTAAATAGCAATGTGTCTTTGACATTAGCATGGCGCTAGCAAGAACATGGGTTTGATTTCCAAGTGAAGACACTAATAAAAAATGTAACTCGACCGCACTGGAAATCACTTCATGCCAGTTTACAGTAAGGAAACAAAGGATTTTGTACGTTCTTGGAATCAGAAGACAGGGTTTCTGAGGCTAATGAGTTATGTGATTGTTTTCAAAAGGTCACGTCCTATTAACAAGGTAATTTGCACACTCTACAAATGCTACTTTTGCAACATAAGTGAAAATGTCAAGTTGAGGATTTGAGGAGTTTTAATCCGATCAGTGTGTTAATAAATGCTAAAGATTTCTCACAACAACAATTCTGATACCAAGAATGATGAACAACGAGTGAAATAACGTTCATCATTATTTCAGAAACTTCAGAAACCTGTTTGTTTGATGTTTACCTACAACAGATCAGACTCTCTCCTATCATCATCATCATGATATATTTGTTATAAAGATGAGAACCGTGTCTTTTTCTCTTGTTTTAATTCTAGATTTTCCTTAAGAATATGTTTCAGAGGAAGACAGCGGAAGGAAATTAACCTTGGAGATGAAGATGGTGTTGATTTTGGGATTGTGTTTGAAGTTTTGAAGAATCTGCATTCGTTCTCCTTGTGATGTGGGACCATAAATATACGGTCTGGACAGAAAGAAAAAAAGGATTGACCAATAAAGTTGCACTGAATAGTAAAGAAGTGTCTCACATATATGAGAACTCGTGAAAACGATTCATCATTATTATTATTTATATAACATACAATATCATTTTTTCCCACTCTGCAAGCCCTCAGGGCTGAATTGTCCTCATATGTTCTCTGGATGATGCGATTAGCCTTTCACTATTTCTTTGAACGTTTTCTAAAACCAGATTTATTCAGAGAAAAGCTCATTTATTTGGGTAATTACAAACAGCAAAATAAATCTGATTACTTTAGTGTAGGTGTTTATGAAACATTTCAAAATGTTTCATGGAAAAGAAGTTTTTTTTCTAGCTGGATCAATGTAACAAAAGGTTTGTAGTTATAATAAACATCAGTTTTAATTGCTTTGCTTGACAGCTTAGAATTTTACATAAGCTAATTTGGAAAAAACACAGGTATTGCTGTAATGCATGTTTCACGTTTTTGGGTAAGAAAGTATTACTTGTTTAAGCGGATAGCGTATTCTTTCAGGGCAAAGACATTGTCGGCGAAGACGATGATTTTGTCGTTTCGTCTCTCGTGGAAGCGGATCAGAAACTGACAGGCACGGAACTTGTTGGGATTCATGGTGTATAGCAAAATCCGTTTCTTAGTCTTTATGGCCACATATTCCCGATAAAACTCAGGAGACATCGGACACCAAACCTGCACAAACACATGAAGAACACAAAGAGAACGTTTACCTTTAAAGCACAAAGTTCATTGTGCTAATCCAAAAACATGTTGCAAGAACAATGAATGCTAACATTTCTATACGTCACCCATAAGATTATACTCAGCAAATAATGGATTAGCATCTCAGAGTTGAAGCTAAAGATTTGTCTAACAAACTTGCATAACTTTTGTTCTTGGTTAAGATTTAAGACAAAAAATACCTCCAACCTAACAGCCACAAAATAGTCAACAAAACAGAACCGTGTATTTTTTTGTTGTGAAACAAACCGGGTTCTGTGTCACCCCTCCATATCCTTCCTGCACTGGACTGACCCCCTGAAACATCAGACATCAATGAAACATCTCTCTCACCTCAGCACACTGGACTTTAGCGATGTAGCCGTTGTTCTGTAACTCCATCCAGTTTGCCTCGTACAGTTTCGGGCCAATGAGGAAGTTGAGATCAACAATCTTATCATCTTCTCTCACCAGTGTGGCGGTCAGACCCAGTTTACAGTGAGCCTGGACTATCGTCAGAACTCGACGGAACATCTTTGCTGCGTGTGAGAATCATTCCAAAGTTTACAAATAATTTGTGTTAACATTTAAATTACTCTTTATTTAAATGTGTTTCGACTGGATGCAATTTTATCTTTTTATTCTTATTTCTAATTCTATTTAATTCTTAATTCTAAAAACTTAATTCAGTTAAAATGCACAAACTACATTAAATATTTTCTAGATAGTTTCAGTCTTGTATGCACAGTTTTTGTTTTTCTTAACTTTTACACATTTATAAAACACATAAAATACTTTAACTGTACAATTCTCATAATCTAATCCACTAATCATCTATTTGTAATTTGTAAGAAAATATTTGTATATTAAATTATGATTGGTCGACTTGCAATTATTTGCATGCTGCATTTTGATTTGGTCTTTGATGGTCTTTCTACTCCAAAAGCACTTATTATGTGCTGATTCTCATACACAGAAAACAGTCACACGTGTATCATGAGACAAAACTAAGATGGCTGAGCTTACTTAAAACTTTAACCCTATTTATTGGTCACCTTATTTATTCTAAACCCAAACCTCTATCCGACCTAAACCTACATTTTTATAAAGTTGCTGCTGGCTGGTCCTCACATTGTAGATGTGTGTGACTTTTACCATCCAATGATAGAAACACAGTAACACACACACACACACACACACACAGAGAGACACACACACAGAGAGACACACACCTGGGATTGTGTGCACCTCATCCAATATAATGAGACCCCACTCCTGGCTCTTCATCCACTCCATCACCCGCTCCGCCTCCCACGAGCGTTTAGTGGTGTGGCCCAGCATGGAATAGGTGCTGATGGCCACCGAGCAGCCGATGGGTTTGTCCTTCGCGTCCGAGGTGAAGCGACAGATCTGAGAGTCGTCGATGGTGGACCACATCTTAAACTGGGCTTTCCACTGCTCCACTGACACCGAGGAGTTTCCCAGCACCAGGCAGCGCTTCCGGACCGTACAGGCGGCGGTGACGCCCACCAGAGACTTACCGGCGCCTGTCAGACACAACACGCAGATTAGGTCCATTTTACCTTAGTAATTCCCTTTAGTTACATTAGTTAGTGAGGTAATGCTAGTTAAGCTAGTTAAGTCATTCTCCTCAAAACTGTAAACACTGTGGTTCTTGGACCTGATAATTCATTGAACATATTTATTATTTCAAAAGACGACTGAAATCTTGAACTGCACACAGATGATGGGATGAGATTTTACCGCAGGGCAGCACAATGACTCCGGATCGAGCGCGTCCGTTCCCAAACATCTTTCTCAGACTCTTCTCCTGATAGGGTCTCAGAACGGCGGTGGGCTTCAGGTCCATGTTGATGTCGGGGTTCACGGTGTCGTTACGGAAGTCATACTCCGCCAGGAGCGGATATTCCAGCTGAATGCAGCGTTTCTGAAGCTCCTCAATCATCTCCTGAGGAAGAGCAGAAAAAAACATCAAGATTTCTCCTGGCTCTTCCTATTGGCTGTGATTGTGTGACATCATCTCCTGTTGCTGGAAGCTTGTCAAGTCGTATCTAGTTGTGATGTTTATAATGGCTGAAGATTGTTGTGGGTTTAAACTGAATTCCCAATGAAACCGCATTCACACACCTGACGGATCTCAAACGAGACCGTCTGTGTCTCCTCCTCTTCCTCCTCCTCTTTATCCATCTGTTCGTAGTAGCTGAAGATGTCTTCCGGCACCTGGGATTCTGAGCGCTGCCCCTCCGCAGGCTGAGAGGTGGACGGACCACCATTCCCCGGCTGAGACTTGGAAATCTGCACAGGATAAGAGGCTTAATTTCCAGAAATAAAATCTGTTTAACTGAAGTGTGTGAGTGTGTGGTGTGTTTATGAGTGTGTGTGTTGATCAGTGTGTTTGAGTGCATGTGTGTTTGTGAGTGTGTGTGTGTTGTACTCACAGCTGATTTGCTGGAGATGACCTCAGTGATGAGTTCGGTCTCATCGCCCTCAGCAGAACGCAGACGACAGTCTCGAATCACAGTGTCCTGCAACAACCTCTGAATGACGTCAGGAAACGCACTTTCCACAAAATACCTGCGCGTACACAGACACACACAACACACGTCACAACACAAACAATTCTCACCCCAACATTTTTCAAGATAAACAGAGAAGTTTCACAAAATTTTGGAATTCTGAAAATTCATGAAATGAACAGACCTGTTGTGTTTGAGGACAAGCTTGACTTTACCATAGCTCACGGTACACAACTGCAGCAGAACAGAGGGAGAGAGAGAGTTTCTGTAACTCATCTGGCAGAGTATTGAATAAGTATCACACACACAGAGACGGACGGACGGACAGACACAGAGATAGACAGACAGACACACACAGAGATAGACAGATACACACAGACATAGACACACACACACACAGACACACACAGAGATAGACACACACACAGACACACACACACACACACAGAGATAGACACACACACAGACACACACACACACACACAGAGATAGACACACACAGACACACACAAAGATAGACACACACACACACAGACATACACACACACACAGAC
>JBAJNP010009787.1:0-17499 GCA_036877545.1 Yasuhikotakia modesta | reverse complement strand
TATATGCCTCTGAAGAACACAGAAGAAGATGATGTTTTGGGCAACAGTGGCACCCATTGACACAAAACCACCAATATTTTTAACAATATTTTTCAACAATATTACCACCAATATTTTCTCAAATATTTCTCAAAATATCTTCTTTCGTGTTTCACAGAGTAATAAAGTTACTTACAATGTAGATTGGAATGACATGAGTGAGTAAATAATGGAAAAAAAATCCATTTCTGGTAAAACTTTCCCTTTAACAAAATCCTTTTTTTTAAGCATGTGAAATGCTGCGCTTTATTGCACCTTCCTTGCGAGTGTGACGCATTTTTAACTGCCCCGGCCTTCAATAACAGCTCTTTGCAAAGCCTGCTTGACACAGTGACAAGTTCACAAAACAATGCTGAAATGTGCCACTCAAACTGAAATCATACAGACGCGATCAAGGATGTTGTTAGCAGTAACCTTCAGCTACTCACACCTGACAGAGCGACTCTTCAGGGGACGTGGAGAGCCACATGCAACACGCAACCAAAAATAACAACATTTCACAGACTTTCCTGCATTTTGTTCACACCGTTTCTACCCATCCCACTACCTCCATAAACCTCGCTGTGATCGGACGGATGACTGAATAATAACCAATAGGTTTCAATAATGTGAAAATGCGAGCAGCCGTGTTCAATGCAAAAGGGAAGTTTTGAATGTTACAGTTTGGTTTCGCTGTCTAATAAAATCTTATCTCACAAAATCAAGCAAAATGAGATTTCTTAAGACATGACCCTACCCTCCACATTTATATCAAAAGCAATATGTTTCCTCATTTGGCAGAAGCGAACTAATGAAATCTGAGGATGGTTTTAGGAGGTAGTGCCTCAGATCTCGTACAGGCCGGGGCAGGTGCCACGCCCCTCCGTCTGCCCCGCCCCATTGCAGGGTGACCTCATTCCAGCGGCGATGCTGCCCCCCGCTTATCGGGTCAGCGAAAGCCGGCCGACACGTTTTCACCTCATTCTGCTCCAGTAAATTGAATTTTAAAATACAATCTTCCCTCCGTTCGATATTGATGTGGTGTGATTTTTCCCCTCCCTCGACTGGAGGAAAGGCTGAGTGTATTTCATATGAGAAAGGATGGAGAGTAAGGTGGGGAAGAGAGGGGGGGGTGTTATGACACCGTGCATCTTACCCCCCCACACTCACACACACACACATGCACACACACACACACACACACATAGTATATGGCCTCACAGCGGATTCTACTTAACCTTTACTGTTCCCGAGGTCAGGCTTTAAATTCACCTTTAAAAGAGCACAATGGCAGCTCCGACAGGGCTCATGGGATTTCTGTCTGCAGGGCGGGCCTGGCTTTATTTCATCCTGCGCAGGGTGTCACCTCCTGCGGGCGTTTTTTCCTGCAGAAATGCTGCAGGCCAGAGTTATTTGCGGGCATGCGATTGACTCATGAATCTGTTAGATGGGCGCCACGGAACAGCCTGCTGTACCTCACACTCTATCAATCAGAGACGGCACAGTGTGTATTCTACACAGACACACACACCAGCATGCACAAACACGCACACATACACACACACTCACACACAGGAAGTTCCCAAACTCAGACCACAGGCGTCATCACATGATGGCATTAAAAATATACAATTTGTACTTTTTTTTAAACAGAAGAAAGGCTGTATGTACAGTGAGTCAAAAATACAATAGTTTCTGTAGCTCAAAGGGTAAAGTATCTGTTAACAGCATAAAATGTTGTGGTTTTATTCCCAGGCAACACACATACTGCTAAACTATAGCGCATAAACTGTTAATCGCTTTGGATACAAGCGTCAGCAAAAATGTGTAAGTGTAAATATGAAGAGTCACTTACAAATGTTTCAACGGAGAGCAAACAGCATTAAAACAAGCAACATGACGCTTGTTTATCAAATTTATCTCAGCGCTAATCACACACAACATACAAGAAACACAAACACAACTAAATACTTTAAAATCTATTTCTACAACAAAATAAAATAACTTTTGCTGCATGTTTTTGCTTAAAAAGCATTTTTGCTAGATTCCTTTAAAATGACTTTGATATTTTGTCACATAAGGCCAAGAAAGTTTGAGGCCATTGTGCAGGTTTTGTTCTGACAGCTTCATTATCATATAATTAGTTCAGTTTTGGCCCACAGCAGCACAAGTAACAGCGCAGAATAAGAAACAAGACTCTGTTCTGCTTGACGTCACATTGCTGAGTAGCTACCTTTGGAGAAAGCCTGCTGTCTGAAACATGCGTCATGCCGGCTTGTGGAGCAAGAAATAAATGCCCGGTTATACTTCTGCTTTACAGCGCAGCCTGTCTGTTGGGGAATAAATCATTTATCATGATTGGATAAAAACAGCACTGCAGACTCCTGCCTTAAAGGGCTTAACAGTCAGATTGCTTCTGTCTGTAATCAGACCAGAGTGCCATTTTCCCACTTACAAGCACTGAGTGGGCACTGTCTGCAAGTGCCACGCTTTGCCCGATCCCATATACCGTGAAACACAGCGCTGTAGCTTCCAACATCACATCGCAATAAACAAACAACGTGTGCAGAGCTGGAACAAGTCAGGGGACATAACACGTTTTTTATTAATTGTATTTTGTTCCCTGTGGTGGAATGATAATATTACAGACGTTTTGGGCCTAAAAACATTAAAAACTTCATAATTTATGCCCCTTTTTTCAGATCCGAGTGTAACCCTTTAATAACCTTCCCAGGTAATTATGTAACATAAATTGATTGACGTCTTAACTAATGAGTTTTTAAATAGCCTTTATTTGCACAGCTAGGAAAAGCCAACAATGTGATTACATACAACAACGGTGTTGTTATCTTGCCAGGGCGGGTCACAGGAAGATAAATCTACCTTGTGACATCAAAAATCCAGTTACTTCACGTTCAGCCCAGAAACGATTACATAAATGTTTTTGTTATTGATAAGGATTATGCCATGAGAACTGCCGGGCATAGTGATGATGCTAAATCCTCTTATTTGTCAAAGTAACAAAGGAAATTTAAGCCCTTTATAATAACGTGCAAAAACACAAACGCATCCTAAAGCAACGGTCTGAAATCTGTGGGCGCGTGGTGTTGGTCTCGTAGCGCCGGGCTGCGTTTTTGCAGTTGAGCCACACTTGGACTTGAATGTCAATGCATGCTGTGTGAGCAAGCCACGCGTCGAACGAGGAGCATACAGATGAGCTTGCCTCTTAACAACCACTGATAATGATGAAGAATGGTCGGCTTCACAGGGTCGCAAAAGCACAAGGAGCTTTAGAAGCGCCGATAGCAGCCCGCGGCAACCATTCTTCCTACCGCTGTCCGTTTCTAACCACTGCCTGTATACTTTGCATGCAGGAGATAATGAGGCAACACTTCTTAACGCAAACAAAGGAGCAACTGCGAGCGTGATAACCGAGATCGGAGTCACGCGGGAGAGCCGTATCGCGGCTAGACGCTCAGTTTTGACAAAATTATCCGAACGGCTTGTGTCAGAGAACAGAAGATGATAGATGAGAGAACAATAACAGAGACGAAAGATGGAAATATTCAAAATAATTCACAGAAGCTTATTCTATCTTGAAGGCACCTCAGAGTGTTTGGGATGTTTTGCAGAAACACATCAACAGACAGGTTTGAAATGTCTTCAGGGCGACTACAGTACTTAAAGGAAGAGCAGCTGATTTGTTCCAGAAACATTTATTTGTTGTGCTGGTAAATTGGTATAAATAATGTTACATATTTAAATATCTTCTGTGGAAGGTGCAGAGCCACAAAATGTTTATCCAATCAATGCGTTCAGTCCACGCTATAAATCATAGTTTGACAGGCAAACAAAACATCCTATGTACGCATTGGAGGGGGCGTGGCTTTGAAAAGCACACGGGAACTTGTGTTTTCAAAGCTAGCTTGCTATTGCTAGCCTACCCTACCACTGTCCCTTTAAAACACAGGCTCAACACATAACACTCTCCAACCTGAGACGAGCGATTCTCACACGCAGTTCATTCCAACACTCCATGTCCCTGATTTACAGTTTGCCCGCAAGGCAACTGTCACCAAACTCACTGCTGAGCTCCACATCTTTGAACAAGGAGGCTAAACCGGGAGACGACATACATGGCAACAGCAAGGTCATCATAGATGAATCCTTCCTACATTATTAATATGAACAGAAAAACGAGGGAAAGGGGAAAAATATGCATTGAAATGAAACTGTGAATGCCCTTAAGCTTCAAGCAACACAACCTTTACCTAACGTTCTACAGAGAAGAAAAAAAAGCTTTTTTTACTCCAGGTCCGGTGTGATGCAATAGTGTATTCATCACCCAACTGATCTGCCTCACAGCTCTTTGATTGCATTAATTAAACTCACCCACAAGAGCCCTGATTTTTTTGCATCAGGGTCATTTTTGTTCTTTTGCACAATGTCATCTCATTACTGAAAATTCTTGTGATGATTTGCATATAAATTATTACATCTGCAAGCACCCTGCTACACTCGGTCAACTCCACGTTCGCACACACACGCCGCGACGCTCACAAAAGAGCTCCGTTTTTCATCGACGGACTGAATGCGTTTAATTACATTTTAACTGCGCAAGCTGTGTTTAGTTTCGTGGTTAGTTATTCTGTTAGTCAGTCACTCTGGACGAAATGAGGAGTAAAATATATGCATCTGGCAACTGAACGGGGTAAAACAATTACAAGCTCAATTTGAAAAGAAAAACTGAAACTAAATTCGATGAATTTTTCGAATCTTGTAGCAGCTGCAACAAAAAATATTAAACGCACACAAGGATAAAAAATCAGATGTTCTAGAGAAGAGGACAGATCACAGGAGGGAACAGCAGGCTGACATTTTTGTTGTGTGTATCAGTTACATATATATATATATAATCACAGTATAAAACTATAAGTCCTCAGATATTAATGTACTTCCACACAGCGCTAAATAACCTCACTCTCACACATGTCAGTCAAAACTCTAACCCTGACTGTAACATTGCCTTACTCTCTGACCTGTGGGATCCAGTTTGGTCCACTTAAATAGGAAAACAAACATCTGACTGACATGTGAAGCAACCAATCACAACCGTTTTTGTTTAACAGTAAGAAGGTAGGTGGATCTAAAACAGGTGATGACAATAATACATTGTGCTGCCAAGAAAAAATTGATTTTAACTACAGTAAAGTCTCATTGAATCTTTATACAGAAAACATGGCAGAAATACTTCAGGAAGGATTTAGCAGTGATAGAATTTCACTAACTAAACACTACAGTTGTCAGAAATATCTATCCAGCTAACAGGGAATGTTCTTAGAACATTGGCTAACGTTCTCCAAAAGTTAGAGAACACCAAACAGTTTTTTAGTTAGTTTAACAGACAAGTTATCAAAAACAATCTTGCAATAACATTAACATTAGTACAATAACATTAGTACTATTTTAGCATTATATATATATATATATATATATATATATGTATATATATTATATTCAAGTTGTTAGTGGAATATTTCAAAATAATAACGACAAAAAACAATGTTAATACAACAACAAAAAACTATTTTAAATCTTCCCAGAACTGTGCAGAAAAAGTTAATAACCTAAAATACTGTTAGCTGGGT
This sequence comes from Yasuhikotakia modesta, assembly GCA_036877545.1. NCBI lineage: Eukaryota > Metazoa > Chordata > Actinopteri > Cypriniformes > Botiidae > Yasuhikotakia > Yasuhikotakia modesta. The sequence goes on along the minus strand of JBAJNP010009787.1, from coordinate 11,833 downwards.
AGTTACCACCAAACTACTGCTAGTTTTATCCATTACAATCACACAACTTCAATCCAGTATCTTGTTTTTTGACACAGTTGCATTTGGACAAGTGCATTTCAGTTTTGTGTCCAATCTGCAGCAGAAGGCTGGTGAATAGACTGTGGGTGGGGCATGATCGTGTCATATAAGGCCGAGACTAACTTTAGACCAACTCATAACCTCACCTCACCACTGAAACTGCACTTTAGCAACAAATTTAGATGCAAAATGTGAGAGGTTGAACCAGAACAAATCCATACGGCAACATTCCAACAGGCTGCACACAAAATTCACAACGAACTAAACAAACATTCAAGAAACCTCACAGATATAATTTCTCCTTAAATATGCATGCATTTCCAACTACAATAAATCATACTCCTTAGACAAAAAGCGTACGATACGCTCTCTGTCTTTTCCTTCTTATGCATTTACATTCCAAACTGTAGACGTGCACATTAAAGCTCTTCTGTTCCTGAGGATAAAAACAAGGACTAATTAAAGTGATATTTTGAAAAGGAGAGACAGGAACCAATGGCATGTAGCGCAGAAGGTTCACAGGATGTCAGGGTGCGAGATCTGCGGTCGGACCGCAGCGTTTTAGCATCTGAGAGCGCAGGACGCTGCGGTGACACAAGCCATCTTGTATATTCGCAGGACGGTCCGTAGGGAGACAGAGCGGAGACAGGAGACAGAGATTTGGTTCACTGGCAAAGTGGAAATCCACCGCCTAATGGGCCCATGTTAAAAAAAATAAAAAACAGGCTGCCATTCAGCCGACAAGTGGAGCGTTAGAGGAAGGGAAGGGGGTGGGATTTAGCACAGGGATAAGGGAAGGGGTGGGAGGGGCCGAGGAACATATACGGCACCCCACGAGTAGAATACAAATTGGAAAAGGTAGGAGGAGAAGCATTAAACGGTCATTAATGCAGAAAACAACTCTAGCCGAACTTTTTATGGCACAGTTTATGTAGTCTACAGTCATAACCATTCATAAAGCTCGACACCAATTGCTAATGATTGTTCTCTGCAGATTAGGGACGATGCATGAAAACCACAAAGTGAAACTAACGGTGTCCCTAAATTCACAGCTAGATACCTGAAGCCACATGTTTTCTGTTGAAAGAAGCTTTTTGTGAGTGTACAGTACAGAGAGAGAGAGACAGACATGCAGAGACTGTTCTGTACTAGCTGTGTCCTGAATTGACACAACTCAACCCAAACCACACTCGCACACTCAGTATGTGTGACGCTGCACACAGCAGTGTGTTTGACTAGCTAAACTGCTGTTATTTAAAGCAGGCAGCCGACATTAAAACATTACAGTATCAGTCATTCACACTAAATGAGACTCGGTGTAAATGTTATAAAACCGTGTAAAAACAACAGCCACTGTGTCATTTAACATTAATGTGTTTCTGCAAAAATCATACAACGTTAAGCCTCCATGCATTTACACTTATGCATTTGGCAGATGCAGTTATTTAAAGCAACTTACTGCACATACAATTTATGCATTTTATCAGAACATGTGTTCCCTAAGAAACAAACCCGAGAACTTTGTGCTGCTAATGCAATCAACCCACTGAGCTACAGAAACACTATCAGTGTTCATGTGATCTGGAGGAGGCGTGGCTTTGAAGGGAGGGCGGGATCTAATCTCTAGCATCTCTGAAATTGCCTCTAATAGAACAGACATTCACTGGATCAGGGGGAGGGGCATGAATAACAGGAAGAGGCGGGATCCCTGAGGTGAACAGATTACATCTGTGTCATCTGTGATTATATCTGTTGTTTTGCCTGTTGGCCCCGATTTATTTTCACATGCCAATGTACTATTATCCCTTAGATGAATGAATAAAAAGAGGTTATTTTGAGCACTGATTTCATTATTTATTTTGATAATTGTGATTATTCTACAATTTGCAGGAGTATTTGATTACAGTAAGAACACACAAGAACACACCCAGACATACATACAGGACAACATATGTTAATGTACCAGTTGTGAAACCAGTTGAATAACATCTGTGGTGTCCAATTTTTTTAAAAATTAATGGTAGCAAGACTAGCAATAGCAAGCTAGTTTAAAAAAGACAAGCCTCCAATGCCATGCCTGTTCCTACGGTCCAAATGCAATGATTGGACAAACATTTAATGGTCCAGTGCTTTACACTGAAAAATATGTATACATACTAAATACGCATAAAATAAAATATTGAATGCAGCATTAAATAAGCACTTGCTTTTAACTCTGAACTATATTCTGTTCCCAGAAACAAAAAATATGTGAATAACTGACAGGTCAAATGAAGTCGTCTCCTAGAACAACTACAGGACAATTCAGGGAATTAGCAACGATTTAAACTCGACCTCCTGAGTTTTGTGTGCAGAAAACAGCAGATCTTTCAGACGGCATGACAAAGAACGGCTTTTAAAAACACTTTCAGACTCGACAGATCCGCACTTTGCCCATTTCCCATGATCAGATAAGTAGTTTTGATGCATCCGAGGGCCCGCGGCATTTGCTGGTATTTGAGGGATGTATTTACCCCATCATCAATCATAAACCTGCCAACATCTTCACAACTGCAGCCATGCGCACATCCGCATTTCCTAGCCGTTTTTAACCAATAAGCACCAGTTTACGTTCACTCAGTACCTGTATTCTGTTCCAACAGCTCTGTGAAAAGAAGAGAGATAATTTCCTTCACAACATCTTCAGGCGCCGCTTGATGTCCACATTATGATTTGTTATTTTCACTGATCAAAGAGTCGCACAGCACTCACCCAAAATTTGGACTCCAAATTCACTCCAAAACCAAAATGAGACAAAAGAAATGCTAAATTGTCTCTCATTTAATGAAAAGTAGGCTTTAGGGCCGGGTTTGAAACATGCAGACTCTGTTCAACACCACCTACTGTATTGTGAGGGCCATTGGAACACAAAACATTTATCACGTTCCAGGCCTTTAACAACATCACAATTAAGTTTTTATCTTTGACAACCTTTTAACATAACAATCCTCCAGATAAACAAAAATGAATTGCAGGCCTCGTGTAAATTCTGTTATCTTCATCCAGGTAGCACACAAGACTACAACACAACACATGTCCCAGACTCCGCCTTTCACGAGAAACAGGATTTAACAGCTCACCCAGCTGTGGGGAAAAAGTGTTAATCAAACCTCTTCCAGCGAGAAAATCCCAACTTTAATTTTAGACAGCTGTTTTAGCACATTTAAAAAGCACAGTGTTGCCAAAAGCAAACTAAACAGATTTCTGGTGTAACGCTCTATTTTAGAACTGAACTCTCTGTTATAATTGAATTCAGTGTTAACATGCATGTACCATATAATTAGAGCGACTTAATTATAAACATATGATCAATGTATAGAAGAATTACATGAATTAAAACAAATTTCCTTCTGTTCAGATGGAAACTGCTAACGTTCAGCTAACGTTCTCTTTAGGTTTTCTCAAGGTTAATCAAAAATTGCTCAAAAACAGAACATCTTATTGAAAAACATTATTCTAAAGGCGTTTATGAAACAATATAGATTTAATTAATGTAATATAATATAATCTTATGCCAAGCAATAACATTAACACAACATCTCCAAAAAAAAAAGATAAATTGTTACATAATCGAAACGTAAGGAAAACGTTGTCACAATCTAAAACTGTTTTGTAACTGCATTGCAGCACATATTACATACATACGTCTATGAAGGGATGTGCTACAGGAGATGATAGCAGGCAGATATAACAGACCTCAAGCTTGTAATTCTCAGGCAAATGCTCACACAGTTATATTTAAAGTACGTCTCTCTCGAGTGCTTCAGTGAATGTCACTCGAGTATAAATGAACTTAGGCGGCTGTTCGCTCCTCATATAAGATGGTTGTCCAGGGAGCTTTTCTGTGACGCAGAGACGAAAATAACACGGGCCTTTTTCTACAAATGTTTACGTGTATAAAAACGTGCAAAAACAATGTCTGGTCTACTAATGCAGTCTGCAAAGCACAGCTTTAGAAAGAACATACATTTTCTCCATTCACCAGCACAATGATTCATTAAGCCTGAAAGTTATGTCTGGTATATATAAGGTAAATTTTATCTATATCTATATATGCACTGCGAAATAAAAACTAAAAAAAAAAACTGTAATATTTTAGCAGCTGGAGCACAAAACCGTTCTGCAAATTAACAGGAGATAAATGGAAAATTGCAGCTTTCATGTTAATTTACATAAATGTAAATTAAAAATCTGTTTTTGTCACTTCATTAAATCGTACTTCAAAACTACAGGAAAAAATCTGTAAAACATGACAACTTCTGTGAAATTACAATACAGATTTATATTGCTGAGAATGTGGATCAATAAAACTATATATTTTGTGAGTAAACAGTTATTCATTCAAAACATGTAGTGCTGAAAATCTTAACTGCACATTAAATCCTTAAAAATGATCAATAGTGTGACATCAGCATTACAATCAACACTTATCTGAACTCCTTCCTGTCTAAGACCCTACAATCGTTTTATAATTCATTTTTTATTTGTCCGTCATGTTTCCTGAAGGCCGCGTCTCATCCTCCTGTAAGTGTGGGTGTGTCCGACATGTCTGCACAATCATTCTATGCAAACCACATGCGGTGTGGCAACAAACTGAACACACAGACTGATTTATGTCATGGCAGTAACACAGAGCTGTAGAGGTGCAGAGGGAACAGAGAGTAGCAGAACGAGAGAAGCAGGATCATTATACGTGAAGGTTTGCGTTCTGCGCGATCAGTGGTGCATTAGACAGACGTGTGGAACAGATGTGTGACTTGGCCAAGCGTTACTGATTTTTGCAGTAATTAATGAGCCCTAACCCTCGACTGTTCAGAAGACTTCTCTCCTCAGGACCGAACCAGCAGTTGTACATCACCCAACACAATGAGCCAAGGCTTTCGGTGTAACCATGGCAATAAATGCACATTTCACTCAATGTCCATTCACAGAATGGTTGTCGGCCGTCACCGATACTGCAGTGCAGAATAACCAGATCAGGAACTGTTATTTAGCTCTTTCAGAAGACGATGTGTAAAAAGAAAAGGTTTCTCCACTGCACCAAATCCACCAGCGACACGCTCAGCTCCAGCACTTTGCTTCATGTAGTCGCCTTTATTTAATTTCAGCTGTAATTGTTGTGCCTGCATCATTACTGCCTGCTCTGCTGGTCAGACAGAATGTTTTTCTTGCTTTGGTCGATGGAAAATGAGAATGACTTTTGGAAGAAGACTGACATTAGCATCGCTCAATATTCACCAAAGGTCTCTCTCCGCAGGAGGCGAGAGAACCGGCTGAGAACATTACTAACTCATTTCAGACATCCACCATTATTTTCTGCTTGTCTCTCAGCTCAAGCTCCTCGTTGTAATTTTGTGTATTTAACCCTTTTGTTGCATCACGGCTGGCCAACAAACCTCAAGTTCCTGTTATCAGCTCAGAAAATCTGCTGTTACTCACTGTATTTTATTTCCACCTCTTTCTTAAACTCTTCTCTATTCTAAACCCAATTATTGCTTCGCTTGCAAAATTTAAAATGACACTGTACCCTAAAATGAAACATTTTGTCATCATTAATGTAAAAACCTTTTAATACCATATCTGGAGTACAACGATGTAACAACGTTGATGATTTCATGAATGTTTGGCTACACTGTCCCTTTAACAAACACAACCCTGCGAAACACACTCTGCGTATTCTGCTAAATCCATCAACACCTGTCTGTTTGTCCGTTTATTATCTGTCCTTGAAAGCATGTCTGTATACATTAAGCCAAAGGTTTAGCACAACACGCATCTTCATGTCAAAAAGGTCTTCGTCCTCTGTTACATCACATGTCATTATCACAGAGGAATCGTGGTTTAATGGCCTCATAAATGATGTCAGGCACTAGGATTGTCATTTCTGCCCGGCTGTTGAGCTGGACAGGGTCCACGCTGGCACACGTACTCGCAGAACACATCTGCTGCGTGCAACTGGCCCATTAGCGCAGCCCTCAGCCAGAGGTCAAGCTTGGCTTTCCGGCCAAAAAAAGGAACACACAACACAGACACATGGTCTCTCGTTCTGTGCTGAAGCTAATTAACACGCTCTCCGTCTCTCCCTCCCTCACACAAACACACGCAAGCAACACAACTGAGGCCAAACAACTCCACACACCAATAAATTAATTATAGCCTGTCAGTTTGATTCTTATTTTGTCAGGCAACACATAAATATATTTATTACCATAATTCATTCATCAGTCGGGACAGGGAAAGAAGAGATTGGACAGGGAGTGATGTCAAAAGACAAGCTAATTTCTTTACATCTTCTGAAACAAAAGCCACGTTCTCTAAAACATGCTGTTATTTTCGCAACCCAGAAGAGCATCGAAGTTGCAAGTACGACTCGATCCAAAATCTTAACCTTAGCCACCCACATCACCAAAGTTGACCACCACCCACGTTTACACCCCAGTGACGCTTATTTACTGTTCAGACACTTGCCCACACACAGAATAATAGTGTCTGCTTCCTGGTTACCTCACGAAGATATAAACAAAGTTTCTGACAAAGTTTGGACTAGCCTTGCAGCACCTCATAATGATTTTTTGTTGCGATGCCTTTAAGTTGCATAAACGCGGGCACATTTTTTATGACATAACTGCATTTTTAATACGCGTGTCGCCACAACACACACAGCTAACCGCATGGGTTAAAGGCAACTAAAAACATTACACTAATGTTTAACAAGTACCCTTGAGCCTCTCCAACAGATCAGATCTCACACAGATGCTTTTGATGCTATGAATGAGATGCGTCCTAATGCTGATCTGATACGTGAGAGAAATGCAAGCAGACGAGTGTGTGAGCAGAATTATTATCATCAATGCAGAATTATTGACATGTTGACAATGGGAACAAAGTCAGATGTAATTAACAGGAGAGAGGTGAGCGAGTGCTGGACATGACTCACAACAACATTGATCTTTATTGTATTAACTTGTACATAATTTGTTTTTGTATTTAAACAAACAACAATGGACCACAGAAAAAAAGCTTATTTGACCTGTTATATAAGTGGGAATAATTTGTGTAACTTCTTTAGTAAGTTACTGTGAGTTCTATGACACACACACACTCACACACACTCACACACACTCACACACACTCACACACACTCACACACACACACCAGAACCCACATGTGAGCCCACATTAGAAATCTGGGAAACCTAATCAAATAACCAAAACAATATTATAGCAAAAGAAAATGAACTCCTTTGTACAGAGAGCCAGAATTCTCCACATCAATAAATCACAGAAGACGCTTCTGGAACGTTCTCAAAACGTGCTGTGTAACATGCATCATGAGGTTTTGCACAAACCTTTGCAGTCTGAGCCAGCATGCATGCTGTCAATAAAGCACACGGGAGCCATACCAAATACTAGGGAATTCTCAAAAGCTTTTACATTTCAGCTTTGATATTTTAAGGTCTCAGATCTGTGGACCCATATATGCACGTATAGAGCATACAGTTGTATATGTGTACAGTCTTTATAGATATCTAAATACCATCTCTATACACATATACATATCCATACAACTATATATACACACACACATATCTCTGTGCTCTTATAGACTGTCTATATAGATATCTATCTATCTATATACTGTCTATATACACCCACATATCTATATGTACACATCAATGTGCTTCTATTGACTATATATAGCTAAAGATTATAGCTATATATTCTTTGGCTCTTCTGTCCTCCTTCAGGATTTAGGTCTTGTCACTGTACAGAGACAGACAGCGCTTGTCAGAGTAACTTAATTACTTGTGACAGTGGCTGTATTTCTGTGTTTGTATTACTAGACCGTACCAACACATGCGATTCCTGCATTCTTCAGAAAGGCTTCAGAACAGCATCTGTAAACTTACACACGGCCGTGTTCAACCATTACAGACCAGATGAGCAGCAATTTTCTTTGATACAAGTGTGAGTCACTGAACCTATAAATAACATCTGAATGTTCTACGTACACAAGCGCAATCTCTTGTTTTGATGGAGAACTGTACTACATGAAATTGTGTCACAAGTGACAGGAATTTAAAGATGAACTCAGTCTTTGCCCTCATTAAAAAGTTTTGCACAAAGAAAAGAGGAGCAGTTTTTAAAAATGTGTCAAATCATGTACACTTACACGAGATGCAGAATCTTATTAGTTCAGAAAAAGCAGTTTTATTTCCACTGAGTGACCAGCCTTGAGTTGTGATCACATGATCAGCTGAATATCACTCAGAACTTTCACAAGCAAACCAACAGTTTTTACATTCATTTTCACACATTTTTCAAATCTGAGAACTTATTTTTTCAAACTCTTTACACAGTTGCCGTTTTCAACATTCAGCTTAACAAAACAGATAGCCTTTCCAAAAAAAACACTATGAGTGTCTCAAATTTAGCTCATTTTTGCATAAACACATTTCTGTACTTATCCAAAGCGACTTCAGGTTATAGATTGTATGAGCATGTATTTTCCCCTGGGAATCTCACACACAACATTTATGCTGCTGAATGAAAATGGATAGGTCTAATTGTTACTACAACATATTTGTACATCATTATTGTAAGTAAATTCCACCATCTAATTTGGATTAGTTTACTGCTATACAAACTCTGCAGTTTAAAAATTTTGCTCATTTTACTGAGAAAACATTTTGACACTTAAAGCATTTTCTATGCAAAAAAAACAACAATGGCAAATTGCTGTGCAGTTAAGTCCACAGACAGCTGTTGCGCTGACCCGTCTGAAGAGTTCTGACATCAAGTACCAGATGCAAATGCACAACACCACCCGCAAACTTTTGTTTGTGTATCGCTTTACTTCAACTCCAAGATTTCTAACATAAAAAAAACACTGACTGCACTTTATGAAATGCCACATTAATAATGTTTAAAGGACAGCCTTATTCAGCCAAGATGAGAAACATGTTTTCCATGCTTGAAGTGGGACGTGAGGTAATGCATTCAAATCTTCAGCTTTCTTGCAATATTGCAATGCACTGCCTGTGTGACGTCATGCTGTATCTATCAACAGCCTTCAGCTGGTCTAGCCAGCAGCAGTCTGAGATCTTACTAATAGCAAACTGCATACCAGTCTTTTAAACAGCTTGTTGTTTAGCGTCTCATCGACTAAAACACTGGTACCGACATATAAAGCTTTAAACAATCTAGCCCTCAGCACCTAAGAGATCTCTTATGTCTCATAGCCTTTTGCACCCCCTACAGTCACAAAATGTGGGCGTTTTATCACAAGCGATAATAAGAAACACACAGCAGACGCAAAGCTTATGTAGTTTATGCAGCTCCTATAGTTTGGAACATAAAGATCTGGCCTTTCATATGCTGCCGTCCTTCATGTCAAACACTAGACATTAAAAGATGCAAACAGTAAACGATACTCATCTCGTATCTTAATGAAATCTGGACATTTCACTAGCTGTGTTTCTGCTCCCTCGACTGCTGTAGTTTGGCTATTATCATATGGTTAGTAATGGAAGATAAAGCCTTTAAATACCAATCAAAGACAGACGGTTTCTGATATTAGCAGCATTACCAACTTGAAAATAGAATAACAATTTGAAATATTGATTTAAAGTAACAGTTCTTAAAACAAAAAGATTATATTAAAATTAATCATGTACTAACCCCCTTTAACTCAAATCATAGACGTTTCGCTATCCTGTGAAACAGATTGTTCTGGAAACCCAAGTAAATGGGTAGCGGGCTGTCAAGCACCAAAAATCGCAACCACCTGCAATAAAAGTGGTCCAAATCAGCACAAGTGGTCCAAATTATGATCAGACGATCTCTGGAATGCATCGAGGAAAGCCAGGGTTAATATCAAGATTATAAGCAAAACAGTTCTTAAACTTCTGCTCCGTTTCCCACACAAAGATTTAGAATTGCTTCAGAAGACGTTAAAAACATGAGTCGCCCATTAGGATTTGTGTTTGATGATGTTTATATTGTCTTTTGGACAAACTCGGCCTGCCTCACTCTTAGTTTATGGTACAGACCGGCTGGCTCTTTGTGTTTCATACAAGAAAAAGCCACAGATTTGGAGTGACACGAAGCTCATTAAATGTCATTAATGGTCATTTTTTAGGTGCTTTTTAATGTCTCCCCCCCAATTTTCTAAGTCCGTTTCGTAACAGAACTGAAAAAAACTGTAAGGATTAACCGTAGAAAAGCTATTATGCCCTCAGTCCATTGGTCAAGAGCCCTTTTGACAAAATATGCCTCTTTGATCTTAAAACAGGCAAATAACTTGTCAGTCAGACTTTTTAAAGGTGCTGCAAGCGATTACTACACGTTAAACGTCAGTCTTTCTGCTGCAGAGATTAGACGCTTCACCTTCAGGTGCTGGATATGCTTTTAAAAGACCCTTTGAATCTGTTTGGCGGTTTTCTTTCCTGCGTTTGTATATATTTACAAATTGAAGGGCTCATGTTATGTCACACCAATGAACCATTTTCCAGCTGCTTGGAGGGGGGTGGGGGCATCTTTATTCTACGGAGGATCTGATTGGACAATCTGTGTAGTGCAGGATGAGTCATCAATATTTCAGCTCAGTTTTCCCTGAAGAGAAAGACTATAAATTTTAAAAGCACATATATATCTGCTAAAGGTGAATTGTGTCAACATTACAGTATAGCGTATTAAAGAATAGATGGCTTCAAAGCTAACACACGTGGACTAAAAGACACAAAACCCTCATTTTGAAATCTGAAGCTCTTTAGAGACCCCAGACTAAAAAAATATTGGTATAGGAGGAATAAGACAGGAAGCATGTGCACACAAACTCATTTACTCCTGTGAAAAAAACAAAAAAGGAGTAAATAGATGATATTTTGGACCGGAAATCGTTTGCATATTCTATCAGTGACCTGAGGAAATCAAAGCAGTTCTGATGGATTGACCCACTATCCTGTTCTCTGTTTGACTACACATTGCTAAAACAGCGGCCAAAAAAAACACTCATCGACTTTAAGAGGAACAATAACGCTGAAGAAATATTTTACCAAGCTGAAGCCTTTTAACTGACACCATTGACAGGATCTACTCCACTTTTCAGAATAAAGTATCCTTTGGTGGAAGCTTGAAACAGTGTCAGAATCTTTCGATACAAGATGGCACAACCTCAAGAGACCCTCATCTAAAGGCCAAACATGCACTCCAAGATGCCAGTATCTGGCTAACATAACAACCCCCATGAGCTTAAGACGCCACGACTCCGTTCCAAATCCAAGTGAGCCGTCTACGTAGGCAGCATGTTAAAGCCACATAGGCGTGCTCCTAATGCAAAGGCTGTCCCTTAAGACAGCCTAATTATTCTGTACACAGAGGGCAATCCCAAAATGCACTGCAACACAGTCCAAGATGGTGAGCCAAGCAAACGCATGTGGGTTATAAATGCCAAGCCTCATTAAAAAATTAAAGACTATTTGCTTATTAGTATATGAAAATGCTAGCATAGCTACATACTAATGTCATACTTAATCCAATGCAAGTCGTGTTTTAAAGTTAGGGGAGGTCATTTCTAGGAAGCTAGCAATAGCAGCCTATCTTTGAAAGGGCCCCCAACCAGAGTGTGTTCTGAGAATTACTGTTGAAAATTGAAATCAACCCAAACAAACAATTCTGTGAATATTTGCTAGATATTATTCTGAGAACTGAAAAAATATTGTGTTTGCACAGC
>JBAJNP010009786.1:0-17500 GCA_036877545.1 Yasuhikotakia modesta | reverse complement strand
TACGGTAATGAGGAACGGCTGAGAAATGTGATATCACAACTACTATAAACAAAAAGCAAACTACATACATCACATTTAACATTTGCTTCAATTACTTTAAGCAAAATATTATTTTGATTTTTGGATTTTGGGAAGAAATGTGTATTTGACAGATTCACTCTTAAAGGAGTCAGAAGTGATGCGTTACCAAACGGAACGGGTGTTGTTGAAGGTTCGGCTGATGCGTGGTTTGACATAGTCGTAGTAACCCTGGTTCTTGTGTTCCTCCTGACACCACATCAGCTGCGCTTGTGGAAACTTCTCTGCCTCTGACTTCACCAGGTCAAAGGGGAATGGAGACAACTGCACCATAAAACGCTGGCGTTCAGTATCTGTTCATGCAGAGAACGCCCACAGTTTAGCGGGTGTGCAGGTACCTGCTCAATGCGGCTGATGGCCACAGTCTCCTCCAGGCCTCTGGTCTTCCGCTCTTTGGCGAGATCGTAGTAAACTTTCCCCGTGCAGAAGATGAGACGCTTCACTCCTGCTGAATTCTGGACAGCACTTCCATCCTCTGGGATCAAGCGTTTGAAGTGTGTGCCTGACCCAACAGCAACGGACATCAAACGTTACTACAGCTTCCTGTTGGAGAGTTGTTTCACGTACGGTGAAAGCAGTTACCTGGTAACATGTCGTCAAAACTGGATTTGGCTTCTGGGTGGCGCAGCAGCGATTTGGGTGTGAAGATTATAAGCTAGAAGGAGCAGAAGAGAAACAAGATTTACAGTCAAAATCACTTACAAAAATATACAATTGTGTTACAGATATAAGTTTTCTACCAATATTTGGCATGTGCTGTCTAATGCCAGCTGAGTTGGGGGCATTTAAATATTGTGTCTAAGAACATCAGATGTGCCGCTTTCTCTTTTCAAAGCCCTCAGAAAGCTGTACTCCCGTGGCATCTGTCGTTGCCAAGCAACATGAACCGCACTCTCCATGACAACCAGGAAGTTTCACCAAAGTATAAATAGGTTTCCAGCAAAAAAATCCCTAGATTTATTGACACTATGATCAGCCGTTCCTCCATGTTTGCTGTGCTTTCAATGCGGTCACAGAAAAGGTGGAGCTGTTTGGCTGATTCTTGCACACAATATTCTGCAAAATGTCTTCTTGCGGTATAGATGTGATTAGAAAGAGTCTGTCACGGTGCGCAAGCGCTCATTACACAATTTGAGCGTGTTTGCCCTGCATCTACATTTAACACACTTCATGGTCCAAAACCTGCCTAACTGAAACTAGCGCTGAAATACAGACTCACTGGTTTTCTGAAGGGCAGGAGAATCTGTCTCCTCAGGACATGGAAGTAGTTGGCAGGAGTTGAGCAGTTCACCACGATCCAGTTACAGTCATAAAGCTGCCGGACCGCAAAGTCCTCTGTGATGTTCTGGAGACACAGAACTTACATCAGTGGCTGGATTGATCGCTCATGATGATCATCAGATTGGAACAGACTTACGGGGAACATGTCGGGGTCGTCGTTACACATCTGCAAGAATCTCTCAGGACGAGCGGACGAGTGTTCTGGACCCTGGAGATAGTGGCGATATATTTAGATATATATAATATACATATAGGATTTGTCCGGATGAAATGGACTCACCATGCCCTCCATCCCATGGGGCAGCAGCAGTACGATGCCGTTCTGACGGACCCACTTGGCCTGACCGGGACAGATGAACTGGTCGATGATACACTGGGCCGTGTTATGGAAATCTCCAAACTGGGCTTCCCACAGAACCAGAGCATTAGGACTTGCCATGGCAAAGCCCAGCTCAAAACCTGCACAGACACCAGAACCTGAGTACTGGTGCTGGTTCTGTCCAACCCTCACAATCCGGCTCAATTAAAACACAAACATTTCATATGCTGATTTTATTTGATTTAAAAATGTTTGATTGAAAAAAACTGACTATGGCTTCAATTATCACCTGTATATAAACATGTTTCTTTTCTAGAAGAATCCTATTCTTGTCTAAATTCTAGTTTTTGGATAAATATAAATCTAGAATGCCAACAAAAAATGTGAAAAATGTAAAAAAAAAAACATAAAATGTGTACAAAATAAATAGTAAATAGTAAAGTGAAAAAGTTTTTATGCACACTAAAAAAAATAAAATATTAATATAACAAAACGGATATATAGTGACATATATGACCAACATTCAGTACAGAACCAGAACATAAATCTGACCTAGAACCCCGTACTCAGACAGCGAGCTGTTACACACGGTGTAAGGAGCCTGGTTTGAATCCATGAAGTTCATGGGAATACAGGTCCTCTTGTCCACGTTCTGATCGTGTAGCACATGGTGGCGATGACTGTGAAGGGAACAAGGGGTGTGAATGAAACGCAACAGGACTTTGAAGCGCTCTTCACTGAGGCGTCTCACCTGAAGGTCCCTCTCTCCACGTCCTGCCCACTGAGACGTACGTGAATGCCTTCCTTCAGAAGAGAACCGAAGGCCAGGTACTCGCCCAGAGCCCAGTCCACAGAGCGGTTCCTCACCATCTCAGCCCGTCCCTTCAGAATACGGGTGAGACCTGAGACAGACCGGGTCAGAGTTTGGTACACAGGAGACGAGACATGACACTCATGAGAAGGTAGAGCATAAATGCACCTCCGTGGATTGTGAAGTCCTCCACAGGAACAGAAGAAGCCACCTGACCGATGTGGTTGAGAACTTCCTCATTCAGGCCTGTGGACGGACAGCTCATGCTCTTGGGTTGACCATCCAGGGTGAAGAAACCTGCAGATGGTGGACTATAATGTTTAGATAATAAAATCACATTTCAGACATCATGTGCAAACACACATACACACAAACAAGCACACACAAACACACACGCGTGCACACACACACCTGGCCAAGGTGAGTCAAGCCAGTGTTTAATGTGCAGGATCTTCTCATCTTTAGAGCGATTGTACGCTTCTTCACAGATCTTGTCATACTTCACAACTTCCTCCTGCAATGATTGAAAGATTCAGCACGTGTCTAAATGTGCCGTTGTTGACCCAAACAAAGCATAATGACATGCATAACACAGACTATTATTGTGTCTTATCAGAACCGTCATGAGTAATCCAGTTTATCTGACCTCATACTCTTGTCTGGTTACAATTCCTTCTGTGATTAGTTTCTCAGCATACTTCTGCAGAACCGTTTTTTGTTTCTTAATCTGCTTGTACATCAGAGGTTGCGTAAACATCGGTTCGTCCATCTCGTTGTGGCCGTTTCGTCTGTAGCACACCTATGACACAGCGGGAATGTCACGATCCAACACTGAGGTCAGGTTAGGAACACAGATCTGATAAACAAAGAATGGTTCACTGACCAGATCAACAACCACGTCTTTATGGAACGTTGCTCTCCACTCTGCGGCCACGTTGCACACGTACATCACAGCCTCGGGGTCGTCGGCATTGACGTGGAAGATGGGGGCGTTGACAACTCTGGCCACATCGGTGGGATACGGCGAGGAACGGGCCATCCGGGGGTCCGTGGTGAAGCCGATCTGAATAAAAACAAACACTTTTTGTGAAAGGAAAGTATTTTGACTATCTTAGACACTTGACTTAAAAAAAGCGTCAATACTTGTAGCTAAATAAAACATAAGTGTTTGGCTTCATTAATACTAATATACCTAAATACATATTTGTAGGTCAAAAAAATAAATAAAAGGCTGCACATTGCAATTGTCCATAATGCAATATGCATATTAAAATGATTCACAAAAACATTTTTTAATGTTATATATTTATTTGAATATGGTTTAATACTATTATTTTAATACTTCAGAAATGTATATATAGTCAATACTAGGTGGCGACAGCATTTATTTTTTATATAATATACACTTATTTTACAAATTTCAAGCATTATCACATATCGCATTATTTAGCAAGTCATCGCATTTTACATTTTTCTTTAATATGACGCGTCTGTATCTAACACGATGACCATCAAGGTACCTGCAACCCATCAGCTGCATCTCACCTGGTTGTTAACCACCACATGCACGGTGCCGTGAGTGCTATAGGACGGGAGGTCACTCAGGTGGAAGGTCTCGTAGACGATTCCCTGACCCGCAAACGCTGCATCACCATGCAACAAAATGGACATCACCTGCAGGGAAAAGAACGTTGCATTTAAAGTGGCTACATTCAAAGTCAAGAAAACGTTTATCAGATATGGATTCATCCGGCGGGACCCTCCATTAGTAGCAGTAGACAGTAAAGAACAAAATTGCTGCTTCCTGTGGAGTCAAAAACTTCATGTTTTGCTATTTGGCTGCTTGAACACAAAAATGTTTAACCAAGTTAGAAGAACAACAAAGTTTCATTCCTTTATTTAATGTGAGCTTAAACATTGGGGCAATTGTTTTTGTCTGATCAGCTTTGTCCTGTTGTTGTTTACACCTTACAAGCAGAGAATGTGTAGCCTTCTGTTCATTACTTGTCTTATGTCAGTGAATGTTTCAGTAAAAACATTCAAGTTTACATCAGAGGAGTTTCTGACTCCACAGCAAACAGGGCGGTTAATGAATTTACCCTTTTGCCATCGGTGTCGCCACAGTAGAACTGCTCTGCTTTGGTTTTGCCCTGCACTACGGGGTCCACGGCCTCAAGATGTGAAGGGTTGGCCATTAGAGACAGGGTGATGTGGCGGTCAGTGACTCTGTTAATGCGTCTGTGGTACATGCCCAGATGATACTTCACATCACCAGAGCCCTGAGAGAAGACGAAACAAGTTCAAGATTTAATTTATCTGTGTTGAAAGGAACGTCCGTAACGGAAGCCAAGGTGACCTGTAGGACACACTGTCTTTCCTCAGAAATTAGGACATTTCACAGAAAAACATGTGACCGGGTTTTAGTTACGGATTTAATTGTGTAGAAGGACGAACAATGGACCACGTGTAACTGTACAGGAAGTTCCAGTTTGGTCAAACATTGGTTTGTCCTTTAACATGACATGAAATGTCAATTACACACATTTGATATAACTTAACTTCATCCGTTGTGCGCTGAAGGGTCATGAAAAAGTGGGCTTGATGACATCATGCAAGAAAATTGGGTCATTATGAGTTAAATTACACGTTGTGTATTTTTTGTTTTAATAGATTTAACTCATAAATTGCACAAGACCCTGAAGTTTAAAGCTGCAGACCAGGTTTAGAGGGTGTATTTGTCATTTCTGCTGCAAAAACAGAGATCTGAGAAACATTCTGAGGCCTGTTGAAGAAAATATTCACCTCATCGGCAGCTTCCAGCTTGGAATCGAACTGGCAGAAGATCTGCTCCAGTTCCTTACGAATCACGTTGGCAAGAACATTCAGACGACCCCTGGTAGAAGACAGACCAATCGCGTTTAGGTCCCACCGCATATATATATAATTTCTGTTCATAATTTCTTCCATATATGTACCTGTGTGGCATTCCCATGATAACACTCTCCACCCCGTTCTGACTGGATTTGTCGATGATGGTTTTGAGAGCAGGAATGAGAGACTCGCAGCCCTCCAGCCCGAAGCGTTTCTCTGAAGACCACTTCCTCTGCAGAAACTCCTCGAACCTGAAATGAACCAAAGCGTTACAGAAACATTCACACAATCTTAAAAAACATCTCCACAAAGGCCCCAACGAGTGCCTGAGGGACGTTTCATAAATGTCTTAACGTCATTAGACGGCTGGTGATAATGTTTACAGCATGAATACTGGCCGTGTTCTGGAGGACAGACCTGGTTGAACGGACCATTCGGGCCAGCAGGGTTCTCTTCTCGTCCAGTGTAAACTGCATCACCCCGGGTTTCTCAAACTTCTGTCTGATCCACTGGCACTGTTCCAGGTCATTGATGAACATGAACTCCACTCCGATGTGCTGACAGTACGCCATCTGCATAGAGCAGCAACACCACATCATTTTAAAGATGGCATGATCTCATTTAGTTCTACTGCAGAAAACAGATGCGAGAAATTGATCTTAATGAAGACCTGTATGGGACATTTACACTTCTAGGTAAAATATAAACACCTTTCAGGTGTTAATGTTTGCAATTAAGATTGGAGCTGTTTGTGAGCGCAGACCTCCAAACGTCTGATGATCTCTCGGAGTGCAAGGGTGCTGTCATCGCCCCCGATGAAGGTGGTGGTGGGAAGCCGGAAAACTTTGTCCAGGTCCGTCTCTTCCAGACCATAGAATCCTGGGAGGGGACCGGAAAACACATGGATGGGGAGAGGGGAGGGGCAATCAGAACAAAACATCACAGCGGAGCCGACCGGCGCACACACAAGAAAGACAAACACAACATGTTTTTCATGAGTAAAAAAGGTTATTAAGAACAAGAGAAATGCAATTAAACAACGTTCCATGTAAACAAGAGCAAAAACAGGTAAAAAGCAACACATTGTTAGCAGAGGAAACAGACAGGTGACAGGTTCAACAGCGCTGAATGCTTGCATGTCAGAGCACACAGACACAATAACGTTGATCATGACATGAGATGAAGGCTAGCTAACAACTTGCAACTTGGTTGTAACAAAAAATGTTATTTGTTATTTTGAAAGTTAGGTTTGTACATTTGTACGTAGACAGAGAAATAAGTATGTTATTCTAACATTTTTATTTCTGTAACGTTTTAAAATCATTCCACTAATAAGCTAAGATAAGAATATAAAACTTTTAGGGAATGATAGCCAATGTTCAGAGAATGTTCCCTGTAAAAATTATTTTTTAATTTAAAATATTTACAGTGTAGAATCTACCTTGTATAAATGTCTTAATGCTCTTAATACATCGCATTTTACTGAAAACATTAGACAGGAAATTACCCATGATTTTTAGCTGAGCTATGAGCGTAAGGGGTGCTGTAGGTTTAATCAACTGTGGGCTGTCAGTTGTGTTTACTCAAGCAACAAAAATATACATCAACCCAGCAAGCGTGTCCACATTCCTGCAGCACTCGCAAAACAAGATCGGGAACGAAACGTGATCAGAAAAGTGAAACTAAAATCGACCCACAACAGACCATAGCCCAACATACCATCAACATACAAGCTGCCACAACACAAGTCACTAAGTTGCAGCAGTTAAACAAAGTAGGTTTGTGAAGTCAGACCCTTGTTTCTCTGTAGCACAAAAGCAACAACTTCTGCAAATGAAACAACACTTCAGGTTTGAGACTTAAACAGCCACCTAATTCTAGGTGCAAGTGATGTTTACCCTAGCAAGTGCACTAACTATACAGTTACAAGACACCTTTGAGGGCATCTGACAAGAACGCTACAACCTCAAAAGACACCGAGGCTTAAAACCTGACATTCCATGAGGTTGAGAACTTAGTCCCATTACATAAGCAACAGATTCCACGTGAGGTTAATGAGAGCCTCACAAACGCCAGCTGAGGCTCCTCTGAGCAGCACAACCTCGCAGCGGTGCTTGGAGTTACATAAACACAGAGATGCTGAGGGTGAGAGCCTCAGGAACTTATCAACACAAGCTCAGGTGTTTAGTTTACCCAAGCTCTTATCTTTCTCTGTCGCTGGGGACTGCTTAGACATGCAAATATGGAAAAATAAACATTAAATCAAGGATGAACTGTGGTCTGAGTTCCACAATAAAACCACAGAAATGCACAATGGTGCTGACAACCACACATTTTGAACAATGACGTTCATGAATGTTCTCCAGCCTTCTAAGGGCCTGTATTCTATTCTATTCTTTAGATATGTATCATGAAAGCACTATTCAGAGAAATTGAACCAAAGTGACCGGCTAACTCTTTTACAGGTGTGCTAGCTCTCATGCTAACATTCCTCATACCTCCAGCTGTCAGACAGGATGGGTAATAAGCAGCTACACCTGAGGAGGCAAAAAACCTCACACCCTAAACAGGAACGCCCTGAAATCTGAACTGTCAGCATTTTGACTGAATGAGGCTCTGAGCAATAATGCTTGCTTTCAAACGGGCCAGAACTCACACTCACATGGTGCGCTGAACACACCTAAACCGATCAGTAGTTGACTGCCAACACACTGACTGACAATTCTGCTGTGCTGGAGTTGATCAGTTATTTAAGTTATTTTAGTCTCTCTTACACTGCATGCAAACATGCATAAATGCAGCACAAATGCAGCAACCGGACCAGCGATGGTTCTACCTGGTTCTAAGGATGGTTCTACATGCTTCATGTTTCTTCGATTGTTGTGTCGTCTGTTTTGGGTGTAAACAAACCACAGTCTTACTCGGCGTGCTACAGGGTGTGGCTTATCTTTTAAAAATTATTTTTTAAATAAATGGCCACAGTAAATGAAAATGAAAGAGCACAGATGACCTGCAGACTGAAACAACTAGAAAGCAAGTGTTACACTGACACACAGACACTTCTAGCAGTGAGGAAAGCTTTACAGCGGGCAAAGCCAGTGATCTGGTTGTGTGCTGACAGGGTAGAAAATAAAAGGCTCTATTTCAAAACCTAAACCGAGTCCACAAACTACCTGCTTTGGAGTTACAGAGTTCTGCTTAAAATGCAAAGACCTTTTTGGCCAAAACTTGAGGCTAAACCAAAAGCAGCATTTTAAATTTACATTTATGCATTTAGTGGCTGCTTTTATCCAAAGCAATTTACAGCACTATTAAGACACAGACTTGATCTGCATGCGTGTTCAACCGTTGCATGCACAACCGTTGCACTGCTAATGCGACGCCAGTTGAGCTACAGGAACAACAACATTCTAATGTCTGCAATTTGTGTTGCATGCCGGACTGACTGCAAATGAAATGTCTATATATGTCTATAAATGTATATTGAAACAGAGCCATTATTACCAATACTTATCACACTTATCCCAGGTAAAGTTTATATTATGCTTGTATAGCGAAGCGTAATTTCTGTTTAACCTAAACAGAACACAATGTTTGTTTGACCTTTACCCGCTGCAAACTTAAAAACAGGTTTGGGTTCCATGCATGTTTCAGAGTGTTGCAAGACCTACATAATGGTTGACTGGCAAACAAACAGGTCATGCTACAGGAAACAGAGTCCTGAACGCCCGGCAGATTCCTCACCGAGTTTATCTGAGGATGTGATTATATCTGCAGGGACACACGAATCGAGATCCGCATCCATTATCCCGAGGGGATCCAGCTGTGCGACGTGGTGCCCGCGAATCTGCAGTGAGTTTCAGGAAAAGATGACCAGACAGGACAGAGACCCCAAGAATGTTAGGGGAGAGATGAGAGGGTCACAGTGAGTCCAAAACCCACCAGAGATGATGAAGAACAGGGACAGAGGGACACAGAGCAACGTTAACACACAGTGAACGACACTCCCGCACACAACAAACGTTTCTCACCGAACTGGTGGTACCCAATTGTAACTGGGGCATTGTCAAAATTTACACAACTGATGCCCAAAGGGTCGAGTTTGGCTATGTGATGACCTCTGACCTGTGAACATAGCAACATCACTCACAACCCAATCATCAGGTTTATTTTATTGCTAGGTTATTTTCACTCTTTAGTTTGAAGAGAATTTATCCATTAATAACCAGAAAATTATGGACAATTACATTTAAAGTTAATGCAATAGCACCGTCCAAACCTAGCGTGCCGCCCTGTTGTTTCGCTCTACATAGTCAGCTGACTTCTAAGCAGCATTATAAGATGGAACCTCATAAGTGACAGAATTAGAACGCCCTACATAGGCAACAATTTCCGTGCCACACAAATAGCATTTCTACACAGGAGACTTGACTCGCAACTACGATTACTCATTTGGCAGACACAAGTGACTTATGGAGTGCTAAAGTGTGCGCACAAATCAAACCTGAATTTGGAGCAGTGCATTGTGGGACAGCGCTCTCCTTTATGGACGCATGAGGCGCTGCTATAGATTGTGGCTAAAACAACGTATCTTAAAAGGCAGCATAACAGTGGCTAGCTTTTAGGGCAGACCCTTGTGTTTGGGATACAACAATAACATCTTAAAAGGCAGCATACTATAGCAGCACACTAGGTTTTGGAACAGAGCAAAAACAATTGATTTGTACTCTTAAGACGTGTCACATAGACAAAAACCTTGTTGTATTTACCTTAAATATGCATTATGGACAAATACACATGGTTGAAAAATCGGCATTATACAGTACAAATACAATTATACAATATAAAATAAAACATTTCTATTTGGTAAGTTAAGAATTATACCTGGTAAGCACGGATGAGGGATTGAACAGCTAGGTGGTCTTCCACCAGTTTTTCAACACTGGACTGGTCTCCAACCAGAACCTGGGCCTGAGACAGTGCTGTGAGACTCAACGGATGGGGGCTCTGGTAGGCGGAGCCGGGGGGTGCGCCCGCGTTGGCGTTACGGAAAAAGCTGTCCCAAGACTGTTGAGAAAACAAAAGCGAGATGAGAGTAAGAATAAGTGTTTAATGTGGCGTGTAGAACTCATGTTCGGTCTACCTTAATTCAAACATATTTAAAGACTAAGTGCCCAAACAGCTATATTAGATCATCATGTTCAGGACTCTTTGTTTTTGCTCCAGCCTGCAGGAAAATATATTTTTGGAACTGTGGTCAAAAGCCACCAAAACTCTACAAACTGCTGATCTGAGCAGCTAAAGTCTGCTGGGTAAGCGGAGACGGTCTGTTGCGTAACCGGCAACGGACCAACGTTTGCACAGGGGGGATAAGACAGGAGTGAAAAACAGACTGGATCCTGGATCTTGTCTGTCCTTGTTTGGCAAAGCGAGGTCATATTTACCTGCATACCGGGGTCATTCTGAACAATGACACATGACTGTATGACGTCATCTTAGCACCATTAACAGGCTGTCCTCCATTGAGGAGCTTATGAGATCAGCGTGTTAAACTGAGAGCCAGTGATAGCAAAGTAAACAAGGTGACTAGTACTAGTACAAGTGGTTCAGAAAAGCTGCTTTTACACAAACATTTACGCATTTCATGCATCAAGTCAATGAACACTTTATTTGCTTAGACAATAACCAAAGGCAGGGTCCATTTGCCTAATTTGAATACAAACCCAAATGCACACATTTGTCTTTGGTTTCAAAAGCCACGTGTGTTGAATTCTATATATATCCTCTGGACGTTCTTAGAAGCTCATTTCAAAACGTTTGAGTAATGGGTCGTGTTTGAACGCCGTAGTTGACAACGTCTGTTTCAGCGTAATATGTTCACCGTGTTTTCAAAGAACACATCTAGTTCCATGGTAAGAAAATTGACGTGTGTTGTGAAAACATTCTGGAAACCACGCAGATCATGTGACACGGAAACACAACGTTACGTAACAGCCATCAGGGCTAAGCTTACAGGCTGACAGGAGAAACGGTTACGTTATGAAACCAGAACCTCCTCGATCGTGACCTTGGCGACTAAGACGTTCCTCTACGGCTTAGCTTTGAGCTTCTACCTCACCGTCTCATAATACAGAAGATCTTACCTTGTGCACACTTTTGGGGTCCTCCAGCCATGCATAGTACATCTGCTCTACGTAGTTGGAGCTTGTTCCATTCAGAAAAGGCTCTGCGGCGACAGGGGCCGTGTAGCACCTAATGGGCTGAAACGTCCTAAGGGCCCCGGCTGGTGCCGTTGCGGTTCTCTGTTGTGAGAAACTGTGAGAGCTCTGAGAGGCTGTGAGCGGCCGCAGCCGCGCAGCACAAGTCCTTAAGCGATGCATCGCAGTCCGTAAAACGCCTCTCCAAAACAATCGCGCCGAGTTCTCCCACAACACTGAATCCTAAATGTCCACGATGTGCTTCTTATAGACGTGTTGTTGTCCTGCCCGTTCCTGGAAGCTGAAGGAAACAACAACATGCTTAAAACGTTCTGTAAACGTTTTCTCTTTCAGTTCCTGAGCGTTTTTTTAACCGGCTGCTATGCATTTCTGACTGTTTTAGCACGTTACAAGTGTTCTGGGTGGTCCATAACTGGGCCACCCAAATATTCAGGTAAGTCTTCATTTACGCTATCTGTAGCACAAACAGTGATTATCAAGTTACCTTAAGACAAAGTTTAACACATATAGTTTGTTCAAATACAGCACTAGTAAAAGTTACTAATGCTCAGCAGCAACTATCACTAATGGATGAAATGACAGTAAATATTACAGTAGAATAGACTGGAGACATGGCAGGTCTTTGAGTCTGGACAGGCGTTGTTGCTTATTTATCAAACCACAGAACCAGAGCAAAGGTGACACTCTTATATGTATTGCATTTGTCTGATATATGACAGGCCTTCCAAGTATTAAACCAAAACACACATTCAGTAAACAGTAAACAGGTTTAAAGGTGCAAGGGCTGATTTATAATCTAACAACACTGAGTTCAATACGACAAAACAAACATTTATATCCATGTTATTTCTGCTTTAAGCTCATCTGGCAAAATGATGTAATTCAGACAAATTGCAAGATATTAACGTGTGTATAATAATAAACATAACATGATAATAATAAACATAACATGATAATAATAAACACGAACAGATGAACTTCTGGTGACGACTTTTATCCATATAAACAAACAACGACTGGAAGACGTGAAAACTAATGAACATTAAGCAAAAACTAAGCAAAACAGACACGAATACGACAGTAAATAACACATAAATCATTTATAGTAACAGTTTAATGAACGTGTCAGAATAACGGGTCGCACCGACTAGCCTCAGCTAAACTCTCCACGATGTGCTTCAACATCATCATCATCCATCAATAACGCGACAAAACACGATTTATACGTTTCAACCGGCACATACCGTCGTTTAACGTGTATCTGAAGAGTTTCCCCCTCGGTACCGGCGACTGCTGACGGGCGCAGAACCGACTCGCCACCGCCGGCTGACGGGAACGTCAAACGACGCCAAAGCGGTTAAAAAGCCGCCGAATAGACGCGATACTCGCCGTGGGTTCGCGTGACCCGGTTTCGCGTTAAAATGACGCTATAAAATGTGGGGAAGCGAGATACCGGGAGCGCGAACCGGCTCGTGGCGGGTCGCGGAGATAAACGAGAGTCGCTCGTTTCTAGGCAGCGCGCGTCGGAGCTCCCGCTTGCGTCACGGCTCCGCGTGACGTCACGAGGACCCCTGCACCGTGTCCCCAATGGGGAAAATTCCCAGTTGAACTTCCCGTGAAAATTGCACCGGGGTTTAGTGTCGGCGTATGCATAATTTTGCGCATAACATGCAAAACTGTATATTTTTGTATATTGTGTATTTGCTGCTTTTAATGGTCTGTTATTGTGTTTGTTGTCTTATAGTGTCACTGTTGTGCTATATGAAGTTTCTCTCAATAAATGTCTCGTTTGTTAAGCAAACATGTCAGTATGTTTTTGACTCTATTCATGGTGGTTCTACGACATTCTCTGAAGTCTTTGTCTGGAAGTGACGTTGTAACTCTGTTTTTTTGCCCAGCACTTTTCACGTTGTTGGCTGTATCCTATTAAATACATTTAAAAGTATTATACTATCTGTTGTGCTGTTATAATAACAGTGTCTATAACTATACCCTGGTACCTTTCTGTCTTTTTACATCTTGTCCTCTGAACTATTGAAAAGTTTATCACTAATGTCCATTTATCTGATGTTCTTAATCATTTGTGTTGATTTACTGGAAAGCTTGTTAAGCACAAGATAAGATTATCATACACAGAGGATTCACTTGGGCAATGTGCACACACCAGTCAACCTGTTTGTTATGAACCTGATCAATACAAACAGATAGAGATCAATAAGAATTATACTTTGACTCTGCTGAGGAATATATTGACAGTTTTGCTTAATCTAATCAGCTGCAGGGTGGAGTTTGTTGATAACATGTTATATAAAAGCCACAGATCAGCATTTGTGGACAGTGTAGTTCTTTGAAATCATTTCATTTGGTTCAAACTATTAAAAAAACAGATGGAACCACATGAGTTTTGACGTTTGAGTAAGTTTATTTATAATACTGACAATATCTCACTACATTTCCTATAGAACACATAAAGAGAAAAGAGAGAAAGCACATTGGAAGAACAGATATGAATATTCATGAGAATAATTATATTAATCTATTTTTCAGAACTGAATAAAATCCACATCTCATTGCCAGGATTTCAAACTATATACAAAAAGTTGGAAGGCTCATCTCCAGATAAATGTAAAGCCGTCAAATCGAAGCAAAAGATATAAACGCACAGCAGGAGAAATGTGAACACTACAGTTAACTACTGGCTTGATGTTGTTTGAGCAGATGTGTGGCAAATAGAGACTGAATCTGGATTCAGATTCACCCATTCACATTCACTCCACATCAGCACACAATCGTGGTCTACTTATGACATCACACACTACATCTTATCCAGACCCAAGCTCTATTGATTCAAGGGACAAAACTTTTTTAGTGCACATTAAGATTGTGTTTCCAGTAAAACAGAAAGCAGAAAAGCCACGTTCATTTCCTGTTGAACTCTGTTGAACCTCTTGAAAAGTTCATTTTGATTGTGGGAAATAGCGCCACCTACAGAGCAAATTCTTCACATAGTATGTGACTGAAGATGATGAATAAGCGAAGATGATTTTTTAAGGTCTGTTTATGAACTGCCAGACAAATATTCTTTCATATTAACATGCAAAATGTGACTGAAATCAGTTGTGTGATGCACCGACACTGTTAAAATACGACTTCCATCATTTCACATTTTATATGGGTTCACTCAACACTGCTCAAACAACAACAAACGCCTTTACAAAAGCATGCCGTACAATCATAATACCATGATAGAGTCATTATCATTATTAGTTATAGTCATAATTTTTAGACAAAATAGTTATTATGCACTTACAAAGCTCAGAAAATAGAATCACCAGCATTCAGTAAAAAATAAACAATGAAAAAACAGAAATCACCAAAATTTGAATATTGTAAAATTGAAAATCATGCAAATACTTGCCACCTATAATAAGTTAACACTATGCAGCAGTAGTTTGACAAGATATCCATTTTGTTACAATTGAATTGTTGTATTTATCAATTCTTATTTGCAATAAATACTAAACACGCATAAGAAAGTAACAACATCGTTTGTCGACATGCGGCACGAATTTGCTGTTTGTTCCGGTATTTGTCACCATTTACACAGAGTTTCCCCCACAACCGAAACTCAGGGATAATGAAACAAACTTAAAATAAAACTCACACGTCAGAGTACAATGTTAAGCAATGCAAACACAAATAATCAGCTGTCTGTGAATAGCCAACAAAAGCCATTTGAAAAGTACAGACCAATATTCTGTATGAAAATGTTTTGACAGTAGCAGTTGTCAGAAGTCCAGTCGTACGCCGTATGATTTTAACTATGTTATATATTAATTATGTTTTCACATTCAAGGTATCAGTTAGACGTGCAGTACCATTGCATTGTCTCTCTCTCTCTCTCTCTCACACACACACACACACACACACACACACACTCAAAAAGGATAAAAATGGCTCAATTACACAACATAAATAATCTATAAAAGTTCAAAATCAATAACTAAACTAAACAAAATAACGAAACACAAATGAAGAATGATGCTGTAGGTGCCTGAGTGATGATGAACTACAATATTCTTGTGACAAAGTTGGAAACAGAATAAAATTCTCCCACATTTTAATACGAGTCTCATTACTGCTGATCACTGTGGTAACCAGAATGGCTATTAAATCTCACTGTTTGACCTTTCAAACACACTTGGCAAATTTTCAGCTGCTTTCAGAATAAAAGCCCTTAAAACAACACGACATGCAGGAAACTCTCTTATCACTAGTCTCCTCATACCTCCAAAATCCGTTAAACTTATTTTACCAGTCACAAGAGACAAAAATAATCCCTTCCAAGCTACACTTATTTCATCCTTGCCAGGAAATTAGCATTATAACAAACACGCATTCGAACACAGATCTTTAATTCAGGAACACTCTGTATATAAACAGACGAGATCGGTGGACAGCAAGGGCACAATCTGCTGGTCGCCATGGGACAAAGACCTTTAGATAAATTTTAATAGTCTAATAGATTCGATTAGAGAGTTTTAGAGGCAAAGAACTCAGTTTAAGAGATTCAACTTGGCAACCTGCAGATATACTGTAACAGAATGAGGCAAAACTTAAAGCCAATGATGTTAGCTGCCTCAAACAGAGAATTATGGGAAAAACATCAGTCAACCGTGACCCGCAAGCCATTAGAAACAGCACCCTGGTAACACAAACACTGTGTATGGTAACAGAACATCAGCGCAACACACAATGTCTTTGTAACAATGATGTTGAGTTTAAATCTTAAAGTGTGTCCCGTTGTTTTTTAAGATCAGCTACGACTGTGACTTTAGCCTGTACAGCGCTGACTTTAAACCACTGGACCAAATGAAACAAAACTAAATCCATGCTTAAAAAAAGCAAAAAGTGTTGAACAGAACTGTGTTACCACCAGTAAATCGACCATCAAATATACAACCTAAAAAAAACTACAGGAACACTTAAAATCCCGGCAGAATAATCATTAATAATAATTGCAGTAACAATAATAAATACAATAATAATAATAATAGTATTGTATTAAAACATGATCTACTGTATATGTGCACACAGGGGAAGTAAGGCCTATGGGGACAGGAGTGGAGCGCAAGGGATTGTGGGGGATAAAGGCAATCGTGCAGGTCATAGGAGAGGCAGACGAGAACCTGGAGTCTATGGCTGCTCTCGACGGCTGATGTGTGCAGAACTCGGATCAGTCGTGGCTTTAGGAGAACCGGGAGCGTGCTGGGCATCAGAAGTGAGGGAGTCGTGCGGAGGCTGTGCTGACGGCAGCCCTGCAGGTGGAGAACTGTTGGTTTGCATGCAGTGGAGGACGGCTGTGTCCAGAGTTGGAGGGCTGCATTCAGAGCGCTCCGACTCTGGACCTCTGCGGCCCACCTATCGGCTTTCCCCGTCCTTCATCTCCATGAGAGGTCCTCGCTCCCCATAAATCCACAACCTGAGATACAGAAGCACAGCAATACAGTTTAATCGTTTTTAGCATAAGCTACTGATTCGTAGAGTTTATGAAGGTTAAAATTAGATGGAAATAATAATATAAAACAGTTTCTTAAAGCATCATGCAGTTACTTCTTTAGGTTGCAATTTGATTTTAGCAGTATTCATATCATATCATATTTATATCATATTCAATTAACAGTATTAAATTATCAATACTGATAATTATCAATTTAATTATCAATTTGTTATTAATTAAATTATCAGCCTAAAATTATAATTTCATCACGTTCATGTTTCCATATTCACAAATGTACAATATGCATGTCTGCATACATGTCAAAATGCTTCACTTCAGTTCAAATGTTCTACATTTAATCCACAAAAGACCCATAAACAGCGATTCCAAATGTTAAAGGAACCGAGCGAATTAATCCAGAA
>JBAJNP010009785.1:0-17501 GCA_036877545.1 Yasuhikotakia modesta | reverse complement strand
TACAATTAAAAAGATGCACACTCACACATACTAAATGAGCAGAATGGCTAACAAAAACCTCCTTTATGAATATGGGTGTGTCTAAACAATGTGTGTATCTCAAAGATCCAACCACAATATGCCCACACATACTTCAAACAAAGAGTCAAGACTGTAGCCAAATCGGAGCTCACACTTATAGCTGCTAAAAACTCACACACGCTCTGTTACTCACCTGATAATTGGGACCATTAGAAAAGATCAGCACCCATTTTCTACACACACATACATATACTAAATGACAAGAGAGCTGTTATTCATCCTAAACAGCTGTGAATCTATCATAGTAGGACAACAAATTTCTAAGTTTCTTAGGGAGAACAAAATGAGAACACACACAATTCTGTCTTTCTTCATCTTTTTATCTCTGTCTATTATCTATCAAAGATAATTACAGTCCTCTGCAGATTTACAGTAGAGTATATATTACATAATACACAATCAGTTACTTCCAGAGAGGAACACATGTACACACAGACGTGGTCTGTACTGTAGTACAGTAACTAACAGCTTTTCATGTGTGCACTGCAATGAGCAATTAACTCTTGCAGACTCTCCTGTTAGCAATTTGTAACTTGACCTAAGTGTGTTTGTGTGTGTGTGAGAAGAGGAGCATCGACCTGTGTGTGTTTATGTGTGTGACAGAGTGTGTCTGTGCTTTTCCATGCTTGTTAATAAGCCTTAACTGGGGCTGCATAAACCCTTCATTAAAAATCTCCACTAATCCGCATTTTGCTTTCTCCCTGAATCATCCCTCATTACTTTTCCTCTCCACACGTCTCCACTTCTCTCTCTCTCTCTCTCTCTCTCCCTCTGTTCTGTTTATTTCAGCGCTATGGATTTCTTCTGTATTATGGGTATGGAAATGCTGTCTGCGCTGTTACGCATTATTTGTGCTTCTGCAATTCAAAAGTCCTTTTAATTGACAAGCCCCTCCTCGTTTGCATATCTCCACCAGAGTCGTGAGCGGGAAGAAAATAAAGCTTGTTTAGGTAATGTGTGAGCTTTTCGTTAATATGGAATATTTTCTGTGACTTATCCACCCATTTCTCCATTTGTATCTTAATTTCCCTTCAGATGGAGAAAAGCAATTCTTCTTAGCTTTTCTTATGCATTTTTCTCCAGTCCGCTAGTCATTCATGTTAAAATTATGCTAATAGCGAGCATATATTGCCAAGGCATTTGTCAGTTTTGTTTTCAATCTCTTTGTTATTTGTTCGGTTGCCATGGGCACTCTGTAATGATGTCAACTATTAAAAAACTCTCCTACGTGACAATAGGACACAGATTTGCCGTTTTTAAAGAACGACCGTGCGTTCAGAAACAGCTCATATAATGTGATATACAACAGAAGTCAAGCCATCCATCTCTTTCTTGTGACTTACCAGTGAACAACAACAAAATATCTACACTGCAGTAACACACTATCATGACAAACATATAAATACCATCTTTAGTTCTTAAAAAAGACTGAAATGAATATGGGGGTGATGCAGCGAAATCACAAGCAAAAAAAAACCCCACAGGCCTAAAGCCAGTGAGATCTTTTCATGACTTGAAATGACAAGAAATGAAATAAATAATATAATAATAATCATAATTATTTCATCTGAGAAAGCTAGAAATCTATGATAAATGTGTAATGCATTATCTTGAAATTAATAAAAATCTAGCTGGTATGTCTCTGTTAAAAACTTCTCTATTCATTAACTAGAGTGAGCGAGCGAGAGAGGGAGAGAGAGAGAGCCCATCACACACCACAATAGCCATATGATCTATTTCCTTATAAACAGATGTATTATATTCAGTAAAAGCTTGGTTTCACATTAATGCTGTGACACTGACTTTAGAGTCGTTAATAAGCACTGTTGGTCTGATGGATTAGATCATGATTGGCCGGCACACAGTGAGATCGCTGATAAATGGGCACTTAAAGTGACACAAAATTAATAAAAAAGCAGATATCGCTACACGCTAGAGCTCCAGCGGTTGGCCTGCACATGTAATGCGTTGGAGACGGGTAAAAAGTAGCAAATAAAAAAGCATTTTTGGATGTAGTGTGTTATAGCTGAACTGATTTTATTCGGATATTTCTGCAGGGAAATATAAATGTGTAATAGTCTATTCTAGGAATCTCTCTGGTTGCCAGGTTGGTTCTTGGCTCATATTTCTACCTTTGTCAGTAATTGGCACTTGGCATGATAAATGTAGTCACATGACCCATACTGAATAATGCAGTCATTTTACAAGGTTGCCAAGAATATTTTTTGGGCTCTAAAAACAGTTTAATTTGTAGGACAGTTGGTATAGAGATAGCAAAACTGTCTTACTAACCCTTTCATTAGAAAAGACTGGGGCTAGTTGTCACAGTGGGAGGGGTTACAGTGTAATCCAAAGGCTGAGATGTCCAATGGAGTTTTTATAAATGTCAGGTCTGGCCTGTGTCTATGTTTTCTTTATGTTGTCTTTCTATTTTAACATTAAATACAATTTGTATTAGCTAAAACAATGTTTTGATTGATATTTATTATAAATTATATTGTGTTTCAGCTTTTTTACAACAAACATAAACATGATTTAAAATAGGCCATTTAGTGGCATGGGGTCATATTGGAGCAACTTATACCACATACAGCAGCATGACAACATGCTATCGCACCACATCATGTTATCACAAAACACTGTCATTTTTTCTTTTGGTTGGCTACATTTTTCTGCTTAATAATGGTGGAAATCTCTTTTATTTATGAACCTATCCTATGGCCCGCTGTCTTTATATACGGCTTGCTCTTTCCGTGTCAGTTTCTCTCCCTTGCCGAGTTAAATAAGTCAACTCTGTTGAACGGATGCTCGCAGTGTAACACTCGCTCAAGCTGTGATTCTTTCAGCTAAGTAGCACATTTTGGAGAAAGAGACGTGTAGGAAATAGAGAAGAAAGGAAACACGACATGATACTTGTAAAGCATTTTCATACCTGCAGGGGTGCGTTTACCGAACTTAACACTGACGCGAGTGCGTGTGAAACAGCTTTTAAAGTTCATCAGGAAGGGAAACATTACGAGGACGTGCAAATCCTGCCGATGCGTTTAATTACGCGCCGACGTCGAGGCGTTCCGATTTTTAAGTCGTGGAGGGAGAAATAAATGAAAAATTGAATAGACAATCAGGTTTCCGTTTAAGAAACAAGCCATCGTTTCACGTACAGCGGTGAAAATCGCCCTCGCTGGTGCGTTGAGGTGGAAATGCTCACTGTGTTTCATTGCTGGGGTTTGTATACAGCATGTGGTTAGACTTTAGCTGGGATGCGTCCGATCATCAGGAATTACAACCGATTGTGTTGTTAGAGGGATAATCAATCACAGATTATCTGATGTAGGTCGGGTGGATGTTGCACTGGTTGTTATGATGTGATTGGGTTCATTATTTAGGAAGCATTTGTAACTCATAGGAACTGTTCTTCCACAAATGCACAGTGAAAGCAGAACCTTAATCTTTATGTTAATGTCATATAAATTGTTTAATTTAATTTAATTTAATTTTCAATGCATAAATAGGTATATAAATAAATATAAATAATATACATATCTAAATATATATGAATATATGTAAACTGAAATAT
Organism: Yasuhikotakia modesta; assembly: GCA_036877545.1. NCBI lineage: Eukaryota > Metazoa > Chordata > Actinopteri > Cypriniformes > Botiidae > Yasuhikotakia > Yasuhikotakia modesta. The sequence goes on along the minus strand of JBAJNP010009785.1, from coordinate 13,843 downwards.
ATCAAACCTTACCTTGTAGTGTAAGTATATATTTGTTGGATAGTTTGTTTTCCAGTAGTTTCCAAGGTAACAGGGATGAACATATATAACTGCATACATGCATACACACACACACATACATACACACACGCATACATACATACATACACACACACACACACACATACATACATACATACATACATACACACATACACACATACATACATACATACATACATACATACACACATACATACATACATACATACACACACACACACATACATACACACATACATACATACATACAGTGGGTTGGCCTGTTGCCTCACAAAAAGGAGGTTTGAGTCCCACCTGAGTCAGGAGTTTGTATGTTGTACCTGTAGAGTATGTGTGTAGATTACCCCTTTCCTGACATGAGTACAGTCCCACATGCTGGACTGGTGTAAAGCTACATAAATGAGTATATTATTAGTATATTATTTACATCATTTATTTGTCTGCTGTCATACTAACTACTCAACTACATTACTTCATGTGCCAAATTTTTAATGAACATTTTAAATTCATTTAATTTATTTAATTTTATTATTAATATTAATAAAAAATCAGTTCAGAAAACTAGCTATGTTTGTTTTTTATGGTATTAGACAAACTAATGCATTAAAATGTTATGGCCAAAATAACGGCCTAATTATGCTGTATGCCAAATTCACACTATGTACTAGACTTCACTTTCTCTCATTTCCTCTTTCCTTTGTGATTCCACAAGATCACAGCCAATAAACATCTCTGATTGAGATCATCATCATTGTTTTCACCAGCACTCATTTCTCTGTCGTCTTTTTCAGCTAGACTCCAAATATTATCCGGTGATTGTAATGGTGTCAATAAAACCCTGTTCGCGATGGTAATGCGACCACTTGACTTGGTGTTTAAGCGGCCGATAGCACTTTTCTGGTCAGCTCTGCAGTGCTAATGGTGTTGCGAGTGCTACGGTGAGCTAGCTTACGTTGTTATTACTGGCACAGATAAAGTTACGGCTCATGTTTTCAAATGAGTTCACAGGCTATTATTTATCTGGAAATTGCGGTTGGCTGAGGTTGTTCTTTGTGATGAAAAGCCCTGTCTGTAATTTCAGAAACGCTGACGTTAAGCTTCAATCCGCGCAGAGGCTGCGTTTGCTGCATGTTTAACTTTGCTTTTTTTATCATAGTCAAGTTGTTGTTCGACTTGAATTGCAGTGTCCACGCGGTTCGACTCATGAGTTGCTCTTTGATGCAGCAGAGGGAAGAAAATGCTTGAAAAGTCAATTTTCAGACGCTGTTTGAAGGTCAGGAGTGCTTGTCTACAGTGCCGCAGACTCTCAATGCATCGTTCCAGACTTCCTGAGATAAAACAAGTCTTTAATTTTTGTCATTATATGCATCCTGGCAGTTTTTTGTGATAAAAAGTTTTTTTTTTATTTTTTAGAGAATTTAGTTTTCCTTCTTCAGTTATTAATCAATTTGATATTATGCAGAAGCTTGAATATTTCTAATTAATTTTACATTATTTATAATTTGTACATAATTTTACATTGTGTATATGCATTTAAAGTATCTGCACCTGCACACGTCACATATGTACACAATAAATACAATGTATTGCACGATTTTTATTATTAAATACAGAACACAAAGTTTACAAACACCTAACTGAAAAGAAGACCATGTTTCTTGTTTATTTAATATTACAACATTTCTTTGATATTCCTAAAACTATTTTTGCAACCAGGTTTAAATTGGAATCCTAAGATTTTGGATGTGATTTTGTAATTTTGGAACTATCCTTTTTATAAATTCCAAAACATACACAGCTAGCTCTGCCCAGGCAGGTTGAGACACTCTTAAAGGGAAAAATGTAAACCTGGAATGACATAAATGAAGCTAAGATTAGAAACAACTGCAACGCGAGGTGAAGACATCGGCTAGCTTCTCCAAAGCTGCGTCGCCAGCATGCTAATTCACTTTGCGTAGCCTGTCACTCCTGGTAAAGTCATATCACCTCAGAAACGTTAAGTTATTGAAAGCAACAGAGGAACTAAAATGAACGCCATTGGTGTATGTGCTGGGAATGTCTCTTTTCTCTCTCTCCTAGCAGTGGATCATGAGGTAAATGGAGTGTGGAGGAGAGGGACCCCTTCAGCTCCTCTAACTGTAGCACTCCTCAGGGATTCCAGTCTAATTCCATTTAATTCCACGGATGTCCTGCCGATCCCAGATGGGCACTAACTACTCAATTATGCCATGTTAAAACTCTTATTCTGGTGGACTGTGGATCTTGCTTGACTTCCTACAAATTTCCCTAACGATACCTTAATGAGAATCCTTAGACGCGCTCAGCGTGCTCCTTCAATTTAAAACCAGGAAGTGTGTCTTGCATTTTTCATGCGTTAAGTTCCAATCCACACAAATAGCATCAGTAATCTGGGTAGCACGGGAAGTTCAGTCACAGCAGAACTTTATTTTTAGCGCATCATCTTTGGGAGTCCTTTCACGCAGATGCGTTCAACTCCAGAAACTTTTTTCTTACCAAACCTTTTATCACAGCCCTGGACTCCGTTCAGAATATCTGCTCTCATGTTGTGTCGAGGGATTACGCTGAGTCATATGAGACGAGACAGAGAGAGAGAGAGAGAGAGAGAAAGAGAGAGAGAAGAACGGAGGAGGAAGGGTGAACAGGAGAGAAAAACGTGGGATTTTAGATGCTATGACAGAAAACAAAACTCACTGCAAGGGCTTTAACACATTCAGATGTTAGCTGAAACCAAAGTGAAATCTGTGCAATAAACAAACCATATAGTGTTGGTCTATGTAATACTGGTTTACAATTCCATGCTAATAGTCTGTCTGTCTGTCTGTACACACACACACACACACATATATACTTACATAGATAAATGTGTATGTGTTTATTTACAGTACAGGTTATATATGTTTATATAAGCATACACTTATGTAGGAAATATAGGTTACACCAACACTACATTATGATTCTGCTGTTATGCCCACGATGAAAATCACCCACCATGATTTTTTTCATTTAGTCATCATTAATTCCCCATTCTGCCATCATTCAGACTGAACATTAGTCAAGTGGGACACTCAAGCTCAATCATTTATCATTATGTGTACATGTATCATTACTAAAAACACCAGCCAGTCAATCATTCTGAGCCAGTATGAAATTTACATGTTTTAATCTGGCTTTTATCCAAAGCAACTGAATTTAATGTATATATATTTTTATCAGTACTTGTATTTCCTAGGATCGAACCCACAACCTTTGTGCTTCTAGTACAACGCTGTACCAGTTGAGCTACAGGAAATGACCATCATATAGTCATCTTTTAAAAATTACTCCAGTGATAAACAATTCACTTTATAACTTTATCACAGTGATGCTAGGAGAACTAATTTACTTCTGTAAACTGCAGTGAAACAACATTTCAATAGATGTAATTTCATTGGGGGTTTTCAGTACATAGAGATTTGAAGTCATAGTCACAAACATTGCTTTCCTTTTGTCATCTTTTTTAGTGTTTAACAAATATTTATAACTTTTCACATCTGCGTTCACAACTGTCTTCGGTTTTTTGTTTGCCAAGCTGAAATTCATGCTCACATAATTGCCTCCTGGTACTTGGCTAAACATTTTTACATCCTTCCGTTAAGTAACAAAAACATTAAAAACGTTACTTTGAGTAACATTATCTGGAAACATTCAATACGCCCAGTTTTTAATGTTGCATTAATGTTTAAAATGTAGAACCTTTTAAATCCTGTAACATTTATGTATAACATTTTTTATTTTTTGAACGTTCTACTGACATCACAACAATGTTTTTGATAACTTTGAGAGAAGTTTTAGGGAACATAAGCCAACGTTCTGAGAATGTTAGCGAGGCAGTGCATATTTCTGTAATTACGAAATGCCTGCACAGACTGCTGATGGCTCACATCACCCGCAACAACACTGACAACTAAAGACCATCCAGCTGGCATGTTACAGGAACAGACTTGTGTATGATTTCATCACCCTGGTTCAGAACAGCTTGCATGAACATGTGAACACGTATGACACATATGTCAAAATGATGCTCATTAGGTTCTCCCCACTACACCGTAAATCCATCCAAGCCCATCTTGGAAAAACATAATCTTTCTAAGCGAAGGCTTTTCAAACAGGCCGTAAATACTGTAACTGGAGAACACGACCCAATTGGTGCTGATTTAGAATAATCTCCATATGTGGCTTTTCATCTATGACTGTTCAGCAACCCGCGACAAAAGACACATCATCAAATTAATTCATAATTGGTGTAATCAGTGGTGCTGGTAAAACCGCAGTTCTGAGAGAACGCATCATCTGCTCTGTTTTCTACTTAAATTCTGTATTTAATGGAGATTTAATGCTGATGATGTGGCCTTCAACATTTTTGACAGGTGCAACGCTTTAAATCCCTCATTATTATTGTTTGTGTTTATTTTGCTTTCATCGTTTTCTGTAGTCGTGGAGTTTTCCAGCTCAAGCGTTTGGTCATTGCATTAAATCAAAATGGGAACGTGCCCAACACTACGAATTTCTGAAACTGATCTTTATTTTTCTATGTAAATTTTAGCTTAAATTGTTTAAATTCATTGAAGGAAATGACAAAAGAGAGGCGCTTTCACAGTTGGGTTCTGATATTCAAACGCTGCTACATTTTAAGGATTTCCACAATATTATATAATGTATGAGCATGATGTAGATATTAATAATATATTAAATATGCAAAATATTAAATAATGTTATTTTAATCTGGAGTGCCCTCAGTTTAGTTGCCTTTAGAGATTTTCAATACTGTCTTAAATTTCAATACTGAGATTTTCTGTTTAAACTTAGTGATTCATTTATGGCTTACTGACATAAATCTTTCTTTTTTTGTAGTTGTTTTGTTGTTCTTGCAGTCTTTATCCCACTCCACATGTCTGCTGTACGAGTGTATAACTCATACTTACAAACACAACTAACAAATAACATCAGACTGTTACATTATCACAGCTGTCATCAGATTTTAGCGTCCACTGTAACAGCAGACTTACATTTACTGTAAAGCTTCAGAGCAGCCCTGTTTGTATGTCTTCCATGATATTAAACTAATCGACAGGTTTCAGGTTCTGCTGACCCCAATCAGAGCCGGTTTTTGGGTGTGTTAACATGGAACATGTACAGAACGGGCTTTATAAATAGCAATGGAATAGAACTGAAGTCTTTATATAGAACTGTTTGAAATCTTCAATGGAACTATTTATTGTGCTACTAGTAACTGTTTTATATGTCATCTGAAGTTCATGGAGCAGAATGCTTAAAAACAAGAGGAAGTGCTAAATAAATTAATAGCGTCTCACGCAAAGTTTCATTGAAATCACTGATCTGGTGTAATGAAAAAACTAATTAATTACAAGTTAAGGTTGGCTGTGTATTTATAATACAGCAGTCTGGTGGGCTAACTTAATTGCATTTCGTTATGATAAACAACTAACAGGCAAGAATAGATGGTGAGATTTTGAATCAAAGGTGCGATTGTGTGATTTTTAATGCATATTCATTGACGTGCATGTAAACAAAATTTAATGAAGTTTGTAGGTATTTCAGGCCATTATAAGAATGCAAGCACAAGCTTATGTTGTCTCCAAGACCCCTTAGGACTTAATCTCATGTGTTCATTTTAGACATGGCCTTGGTCCACTGCATCAAGTGCCTTTCAGCAGTGTAACCATTACTTTTTACTTATAGTGGCTTCCTTTGACTTGTACAAAGTGCAGTTCAGGTCAGTGTAGGGCAATACTGTGAAACTCCAAACAGGGACTAATTACAAGCACACACACACACACACACACACACACACATAGTGCTGACTACTAACTATAACTGTGAAGGTCGAATTTTGCAAGGCTATAGCTAATGGCCTGTGTTGCAAGACCTTGTGTGTTTTAAAATACCCTCCAGTTTCTGGAAAACCTTTGTGTTTGTGTGTTTTGTGTGTTTGTCTGTGTGGCTGGCTGTCTTATTTCAAAAGGATAGCAGAGCAGATTAGAGACTGACACAGGGCATCTTCATTTGTAAAAATATAGTGCTTACACTTTATTTCAATAGTCTATTTAAGAAAACCTACTGATTAAAAACGACTTCTTGACAACTTCATGTCAAATACCTTAGAAGTTACTTACAGTACAGTGCTGCCCAGCTACTTTCACACTGTATCTTATACAGCTGTCACTCCTTTTTAGACTCTATCCTGTCTTAATCTTGTTCTGTGCACACACTATTTAGATATTTATGGGAGTGACAACTGCATTCTACCAAAATGAATTCCGGTAGTGACAACCAATTTTTTTTCAATCAGTGTAGTGTGTAAAGACCTAAACCGAACAGAACACAGTTTTGGGTTGCTGATAGCTCATCTCTCTTATGATTCTAGTAAATCACAAATTTGGAAGGGCCACAATATTTCATTGTCATCTCTGGTACCCCAAATCTATCCCAAAAATCTCATTTATCTCACGCCAACCTCTGGTTTGGTTGAAGAGCAATAAAGGCTTGTCTTTCTGACATCTTTCAGCTCATCCCTGACGGTAAAGCTAACATCACTTCCATATCGTTGACAGCATCATTGCCAACATCCTGTTTCATAGAGAAAACTACACATGTCTGATGTGGAGATAAGCGTTTGGTCTAGTCTGACTTTTAACAAACATAAGGAAACATCTCTGTGATGTGCCACAGTTTGTGTAAATGCACTCGCTTGTGCTGATTTGTTTTAGCCAAATCTTTGGTGTACAAAGTTCAGATTTTCAACAGTACAGCACTAATTACAGATCTGTAGAGCTTCTGTTATATGAAATTTCATGTCTTGGTGAGAAAAAATAAGAGAAACCATTTCATTTTGCCATGCAATTAACAGTGATGCTGTCAGTGGATGGGTTCATATAATCCCTGTTGTTATTGTGTGATATTTTTGGAGCATTATAATTTTTTGACAAATAATTTGAAAGAACCTCGCAGCTAGATGATTTGAAATATAGCGTCTGAGTGATTTCTGTGATATATGTAATTATTGAAACCTTCACCATCAAAGACTCTCTGCCACGGTGCAAATTTGATATGAATATAGTCACAAAATAAGCAACATTCTTCTCTGATACATCGAATGCCAAGTGTGAGATCTGTGTAAATGAATTTCTAAACACATTTTTGCATGTTTAATTGTATCTGAGTTTCTTTGTAGATGTCAGAAAAATGCTAATTATGATGTCATGGGCTGGATTTCTCCGAATGTTTGGATTCTCGTGAACCAGTGAGTGTGTTTCGGAGGGTGAGCTCTCGGGGACAATTACAGACTTTTCACTTCTTAGAGTTTGGTACACTGGGTAACAGAAATGTCCTTTGGATTTGACACATTTAGTCAGCAGTTTCACAGTTACTCACCGCTTTGCAGTTTGCTTTCCCACAAGCACATTTTAATTTAGTCATTCCTTCACACTGTGAAAGCTGGACACTCGCTTTTCAGTTCTGTAACATTTCAGATATCTGCAACTGTGTGGATGCTGTTGAACATTCTTGGACACAAACTGTGACACAAGGGACGATGTACCGTCAGACAGTCAATATTGACAAAAATGACAGGCAGAGATTTATTTTGTGCTAATGACTGGCTTACTGTATATTGTGCTGTATATAATTGACAATTATTTTTGATATGGGTGCAAACTAGCACAGCGTAATAGAAATATCATGCCCCCTGTCCAAAATATTTGTCCCTAGAGCTGACCAATCAGAATCCAGCATTCCAGACAGAATTGTACAATAATTTGAGAAACATCATCTTATCAAATATAATAAAAACAGCCACTGTTTTAACAGGCCCTATTTAGTCAGATCACCATCTGTATTATTATCTAATTCGCAGACAAACCACACGCTGCAACAAACAATCTTTGCTCAATACATTGACATGCATATGTAAATGTACTTAGGCAATTACCACAGACCGCACTGCAGTAATTACAGCCATTTGTAGAGTTTCTGTCACCAGAGATTCAGGCAGGAGCAAAGCATGTGCCTTTATCTGGACAATAAACAATAAACTCCATCACTCATTACAGCAATTCATTAAAAACTGCTTTTATCAATAGCCTCCCAGCTAACAATGTTAGAATATAAGAACATTGCTCTTACATTTCCATTAAGTAAAAAAACATTGAAAATGTTAATTTTAAACATTAGGAATGTTTATATTTCAGACATTAACGTTATTGTTTGTTTGTGAGAATGCTATTTAAACACTTTCAATGTTTATAAAACGCTCCACTAACTAATCAGGAGAATTGTTTTTGGTGTATATGATGCATAACATTATGTAACAACGTTCTACTAACATTACTTCCAGCATACTTTTGATAGTTTTAAGAGAACCTTTATAGAACGTTTTTTTAAAACTTTATAGAACGTTATAGAACCATTTGCTGGACTATTTAAAACAGTATTTATATACTGATTAATTTATTATTTATATATTTTTAAGATCCTCATGAACTGGTGCAAAGAGTTCAGCGTTCTTTCCTGTATTGATGTATTTTCTAATGAAACAGGAAGTTGGTCATATAGAACAAGTGCAGGATGACTCATCAATATTTTTGGTTCATGTTTCCAGAAGTGAGAGACTGTACGTTTGAAATGCTTATGTCGGCTGAAAATGAATTCATTTTTTTCAACTCAAATTGAAACATCTGTGTTAGCAATACACTACACTAACTTAAAGCATTTAGCATCATTTAAAAGCCACAAACCTCAAACTGTGATGTCATGGGGTGTTTAACTTTTTGTTGAAACTTATTATACACATTATTATACTTTTGTGCAAGAAAAGTAATTAGATAAAATGATCAGACATTTCACAGGATGTTTTCATCACTGGCGTGGTTAATATAGTTTGGCTGCTGATGTCACTGTGTAGGCTGCCTGTGTGTGTGTGTCACAGTGAATAAAGTTCAGATAAGGTGAAAGAAAGCTCTAGGGCACATGCTCTACTTGCCTTTACCAGTGAACTGAGGACGTACAACATTCACTTAAACAAGCTCCTGCGCTCGGTTCTGGTTCTGAATCAGTGAAGGTCGTGCTGCCGCTCTGTGTACATGCCCCAGTCAGCAGATTCTGATAAGAAGGCAGTAAAAATGACTGATCCAATTGGTAGCAGAAACGTCTTGTAAGTCTTTCCTTCCACTCTCATGAACTGAAAAGTGAATTTTGAGTAGCTAAAGCTGAGAGAACGTAAGATCTGAGGAAAAAATTAAAACGTGAGGAGACTTAGAGCTCTTCTGTTGCAGGGACTTAACCTTGCCTTGTGAGTAACTCATCTGCATAGTGATGTGTTATCATTGTCAACACAGTCAAAAATATAAATCGCTAAGTGTTTATTTTTATACACTGTGTACATTGATTTATTTACTCATAGAAGGTAGAATGAAATAAACATGGCTGCAAAATCTGAGCTAAACTAATGATTTTAGAATAGACAAAATGCACTTTAATTAAAATGAATCAGGACAACACATATAGTGACATTTGGCTGCTTTAGCAAAATAAGTCCCGCCCACTAGTGGAAACAGCCAATCATCAGTCACTGAATAGTAACATTCTCTGACAAAGGATCAGGAGTGTTTTAAGGTACTTTCTCTTAAGGTCTTTTTTGTTTATCTTTATAAATTGCATTTTTATGTTTTTATAATTTGAGCTTAAGAAATCATTTATGGTGCAGTGGGGTCAAGTTTTATAATTGGGTAATGCTGAGATGATTTAACGCTAAATTCTGTGAATAAGTTACAATTCATAATAAATGTAACTAAAATATAAATGAAAATTCCATATAAAATTTTATTCACCACTGGATGTCTGTGGACATGTTGCAGCAAAAGTTGGTTTAACTGGATTGTGGATAGTTAGCGAACTAGACTGCTGGGCGAATTTCCCTCTCAATGTGTGTCACAGTTTAGTAATTTCTTGGAGAAAGCTGTGTTGTCCGAAGCTTAATTTAGACACCTAGATCAAAATATCCGCTCTGTTTCCAGACGCTTATTGCCGCTTTGACTTTCACAACCCTAATCTCTCTGTCCTTCTCTCGTCTCATTCTTTCTCTCTCCGCCCGGGACAACTCGTTTAATGACATGCTGCTAATCCTATTAGACAGCTCGCTCGTTCCGTTTCTCCGGTGGATATGCTTCTGTCGCAAATCCTATTCGCCTGGACAAACCTAAAATGGTTTTCTAATTGTGGATTGCTAATTGCTAATCAAGAATCTAAGATAAGACAGAAACTCTCGTAGGTCTGTAATCTATTATGGTACATCGGATGATATCATCTTTTACACCAGAGGTTTGGACGGCAAGCAAGGGCGGGGTTGTAATTTAGCCCAGCCCCCGATGCAGATTTGATTTGTTTGTCTCTTTGGGTTACAGAGCAAACGGGGTACAGAGTGATTGAAAGATAGAATGACACTTGACAGATCTTGTGTCTTGCAAGTAAATGTTTGTCATGCTCCTCTTACTTCATTCTCTCTCTCTCTCTCTCTCTCTCTTTCTCTCTCTCTCTTGACACCTGATGTGTGCATCTCATTCCCTCAGCCTCTGAATTCTGATGTTTTCATGGCAGCCAGAATGAGAAGCTGTCATGTATTCTCTTTCATTCTCTTTTTCATTCTCCTCATGTTTTTTATGTCTCACATGGTGTTTGATTTGATTTTTTCTTTACACTATTTACTCTGACGCTGGGTCTGACCTGCATGCAAGTACCTTACAGAAAATCATGAAATAATGGCTAAATTCAGAGGTTCCCGAACTTTAGTATATCCTGCGGCCCCCCGACACATAGAGTAATAAATCCACAGCCCACCAGCCCCTTTCATTAATATTTTATGACAAGATTAAAAGTAATATGTACAATTTTGCAAGATAACGTTTATTTATCAAAGGCAGCAGTCTTTCCATTTGTGATTTGGGAGCTGCAGTGAAATTAAAGTGATAGTTCATCCAAAAACTAAAGATTATCATTTACTAACCCTGATGACTTTCGAAACCTGTACAACTTTCTACTATGTTTAACAATAAGGGAGTTATACTCTCATAATACTCTATTTAATAAGAGTGGATGTGTTTCAAGGCCTGTGATGTTAAAAAAGCACTAAATAAGCATTAAACTTTTGTCTGCCTTACCACAGTAGACGCTTACAAATAAAGGTTCTTCACAGCAATGCTTTGTTTTTGGTTCCCCAAAGTACCATTTATAAAAGAGCCACTTTGTTCTTAGCTTTAACTTGTCTAAAAAACATTTTTCACTACAGTAAACCCTGTTGTAATAAGGTTCTAGAGATGCTAAGGGTTCTTTATGGAACCAAACAGCCAAAAATGGTTCTTTAATGGCATCAGAATGGTTCTAAATGCAGCACCTAAAGTCAATCTATGCCAAATGTTAAACATTCTGTTAAAACCTGTTTGTTAGGTTTAGTCTATACTAATTTCTATACAAAAAGTGTTTATTGAAAACAATAGATATTAACAGGAACCCAACAGGGAATGTTTGGCTAATGTTATCTAAAAGTTATCTCAAAGGTCTTGCAGTAACATTAGGAAAACCTTTTGAACATTATATATCATATATCAAAGCGTTATTTTTAAGTTGTTATTTTAAAAACATTACTTTTATGAAAGCGTTACAGAATTAACTTTGATAAAATGTTCTTATAACCAAACAGTAACAATATCTAAAAGATTTAGTTTCTAGAACGTTCCAAATCAAGCTTTAAATGTTTTAATTGCTTAATAGAAACGCTTTCTTACAACCTAAAATTGCTGTCCCTTATAAGGACATATGGATTTTTATGAAGGTGTGTGTGTGTGAGTTGCTTTGGAGTCCAGAATCAATCTAATCCAAAACAAATGTGTGAGCACCTTATGAGATTTACTGGAGAGACGCATGTTTTGTCATCAAAATCCAGGCCTTAAATTAGACACCTGGATCCAAATGGCAATCCGTTCTGCTTCCAGACATTTATTGGCGCTTTGATTTAAACATCCCTAATCCAATCTAATCTAATCTAATATAATCTCCATTATATTGTATGTGTGTGAGAGTGTGTCACATCTGTGTGGGCAGTTAAATGCATGTCTTTTAATGTCTCTATTAGTCATCTGTGCTGTGGTTCAGCAGGACTACAGACAAAACAAAGTGCCACAGACAAATGTTTCTGGGAACATAAAATGCATCCTCTCTCATTCTCTCTCTCTCTCTCTCTCTCTCTCTCTCTCTCTCGCTCTTAAGCTCTCTCGCTCGCTCTTTCTTACAGACCCACACAATGTTAAGTATATGATCCTTTGTGAAACTTGTGATAGTAAGAGAGTATTTTAAGGCCTCGTTTTCGTGTAGGCAGATGCACAAAACATCCTTGAGTAATTGTCCTCCACTGTGGTCCACTGTGTCCCATTGTGAGTAGAAGCCCTTTGTGGCTTGTTAGCACGTTTTGTTGAGCAGCTGCGGTGTGTAAATATGCGTGAGTGCGTGTGAAGTTCACGTTTGCTGTTACGTTTCGTCTCTGTGTGTTCATTAGAGAGTAAACCAGTCTCGGGTGCGTCCACCACTTCATACTGCTGTATGTTTTTTGGTAGGTTTAGTGGCGTGAGAGAGAGGAGAGAGAGAGAGAGAGAGAGGCAGAAAGCAAGAGTCAGAATGTCGCATTGCTTCCTGTGGCCTGTGAATACTAAGCTGCAGTTTGAGTGCCTAAAGTATTCCCACAGGCTTCTCCAGAGAGCCACTACGAAACCACTTCTGCTTTTGCTAACATACCTTCTTTGAAACATACACACAATATAAGCTGGGTTTTTACCTTCCAACTGTATATTGTTAGCAAATATGACAATTAATAATGCCATAAAACTGCACTCGGTGCACTTTGTTTATGTTGCACCGGCCGGTGGCAATAGTGTCGGTTTGGATGCAGCATAAACGTTTTAGATGCTGCAGTTATATGGTAAAAATGCTGTGTTTGCAGTTAATCGTGATTAATTATGGTGATCGATGACCAGATTAGTGTTAAATAAAGCCGCTGTTTTACAGTAACACTATTGTTTACTTCAGGGTAAAAATAATTATGGTGTAATTCCTCAGTAAAGAATTTTACTTTACTTCAGCAAGCACTAACAAATCCATCTGTATACATGCACACACAGCCTTACTTGAACACACATAAATATAACTTTCCTGTGTGTGCATTGATTTTTCTCTTGACTTTATTTATGCCCTGGAGACAAAATCTGTTTAGATTCTAAGTAACGATCGACTGGATCATAAGCAACATGCACACACACACATATGCACACACAAACACACACACACACACATGCATTTCCTACACGCACAGCCACAAATATCCATACAGCAAGACCTAATGCTAAGACAGTGTGTTTATCTCCATCTGTGTCTGATCAATCAATACTGTCTCTGTTTGAGCGCACGAATACAAGATTGTTATTAGTCATAATATGTTGACTTATTGATGAGGTCAAATGACAGAACGTACCTCAACCATGTTATTTTTGAAGCCACCATTGACCCCATAGATGCATAAATAACCTATTTTTAACCATTTGAATACAATAGTTGAAGTATTTTCAGTCTCACACAAACTCATTCACTAATTCACATTGACTTTACAGAGTAATTTATTTAAAAAAAAATGTTATTGGCTATAAATTTAGTTCATATTGGCTATACTTTAGTTATTGCAATA
>JBAJNP010009784.1:0-17503 GCA_036877545.1 Yasuhikotakia modesta | reverse complement strand
GAAAGTAAATGGTCTTAATACCTTTTTTTACATACACAATGACACAGTATTTCATCTTTCTAATCTGGAGGTAAAGTGCTTTTTAGGAATGTCTCTTGTTTAAATGTTTTCATCAATAAAGTGCTGAGAGACATAATGTTGTTTAAGCTGCAATGAATGAATATCATTTTCATCTATAAAATCTTTATCTAATTGTGCTAACTGACACTAAACTCTTTAAAGGCACAATTAGTGACTACTTATCATCTCTCTCTGTATGACTGAATGAATTTGAGTTTTTATTTTATCATTTTGTTATTTAATTATTATTTAAACATAAATATTATTGATTGCTCTTTTCTATATTGTCTATGGCTTTTCCCAACAAAAGCTACGCTGTACTTTTCCATTTTTCCAATTATGATTGTTTACTTTTGGCAGGATTCTATTTATAGAATTTACAAATACAGTATATGGTCTGATATTCTGGCATTATGATGATGGGGATTGTATGACACGGAAATATTCAGTTGTTGAAACTTGCATTAAGTGCAATTGCAATTAAATACGTATAAAAGTAATTCAGTATTCAAATGTTTTATATAAAACCCAGCAGCACAGGCTGGACTTGGTGCAGTTGTGACACAGATGCCTTTAGTTCTTATGTTTGGAATGAAAGATGCTTAATTTGGTAAAAAGTGTCCACACTGGTGGGACATTCATAACTGACAGGGGGCAGTTGCGGTCTACTTGTTAGTGAGTCTGGCTTGTAATCAGTAGGTTGCTTGTTCGATTCCATCGCCGACAGGTAGCAACTGAAGTGCCCTTAAGCGAGGCACCTACCCCTGATTGCTCCCCAGGTGCTGCAGTTATAGCTGCCCACTTCTCCGTGTGTGTGTTCATGACTTGCAGTGTGTATTCACTCCTCAGTGGTGATGGGTTAAATGCAGAGGTCACATTTTGCCATATTTGACAAAAACATGTTACTTTCACTTTCATATATGATCTCAGGAGGGAGGAGTTTCATTGACAGGTCCCTCAGGAGACTCAGGGGGGGGATGATACAATATGGAGGCCAGCAGAAAGAACAGAGCACCTAAGACCTGCATCACACAGACAGAGATCCATTATTGACACAACCATGTTAATTATAAATGACTTGAATTGATTGTACAGTATAATGTAGGGGCCATAAATGCCCATTTGGTGAATGTTTCTTTGTATTCAATATTTCCTTGTCTGTATCTGCTATTTTATTATATTATATTGTGGATCAAAATAGCAATAGCTTTAATGCTAAGCAAAAAATGAGGTCACTTGTAGCTGTCACACATCTTTACCTGTAATTTTGTTATGCATTTCCAACATGAAATTGTGATGAAAAACTAAACATGGTGACGCTAACAATTCTAACAATTACGAATAATTCTTATAATTCTGAAACTTACCAATAACACTAATAGTTTAGTATAAGATATTTTGCATAAAGTTTTGTATGTTTAATGTCTAAAGAGGTCTAAGAGGTTATCATGTTTTGATGTGTATTTGTGAGTGTTATTAAATGTTATGAATGTTATGTTGAGTGTTGTTCTCTACCTTATAGATGATGCCTGTGATGAGGGAGTATTGACTCATGGCTGAGTTGTGATACAGGTAACAGGAGCCGTATTCTCCACACTTCTCCTCCCACAGCAGGCAGGAGATGTCTATCATGGAGCCGAATGCTATGGGACCCGGGATCCCACCCAGTGTCCGTACTACAATCCACTGGATGCCAAGACCAAAGGATCTCTGACTGTCAGAAACACACCTGGAGGAAAGACACAGAATCATAATAACTGTATCATGATTTTTCCATATTAGAGGTGACACACACATACACTGTTATAGAGTCCATAAGAGAGAGCAGAGAGTTAATTGTTCAGTATACATAGTATATACTGCATACTATTTTTTTTAAATAGTGAAGCACACAGTGGGTATCATTTCATGTTAAAGGTTTAAAACTAATATTTTATACTGTTGTCACTTGACCTCACAAAGCTGTATATAAGTGGCATCCACGTATAGTTACAAAAATAAAAAGCTATTATTATTATTTTTGTTTACAATTTTTGTTTCAAAACTTGTGTTTGTGCAAAAAATGAATGTTGTTGTTTCCGGTTTATTAACCACAAAGTAGTCAAGTAATGTGTGAAGTGTAACACAATATGCTAATTTTGGTATTATTTTAATTTATGTAGTAGCTTTAATACTAAAACCACACTCTATTTCACTATACAGAAACTGACTGCATACTATATACTACAAAACAGTAGCGGTGTAAATGAAAAAAGAGATGTGAATGTGTGTGTCATACCTGAGGGTGGCAGTGAGGGCAGGTATACTGCAGAGAAACGTAAAGAAGATGATGACAAAGAGGAAGGTGAGGAAGGCTGGCATGTGATTGCAGGACGAGATACACTTTCCTTCTTCAGCCAATCCCACATTTCCCCATGAAACATTCCCCACCACACAGCTACAACCAGAGAACACCTGTGAATACATACACACACAGTAGCAATTTGAAACCTAAAATACAATTTTCTATAGTCTATCCTGCCTTCCACAAATTTGCTTTAATTTCTGGGAGTTTAGAAGTGAATTGAGTAATGATGATGTAATGAGTTTGAAAATGATTTTATAGAACATCAAGTTTGTATCTCAAACAGATAAACAAATTTGATCCCTCATAATATGACCCCTAAGTAAGTGATGATTAGAGTGAGTGAGTATGAGTGAGATGGAGACAAGCCCAGCAGGTGTGTGTTCTGTACCTGTCTGCCTCTGGGGCTGTATGTGTGGTTGATGGAGCTACAGCCGGCATGGCAGGGAGAGAAATACATCACACCGTCTGCACCACACACAGGGTTAAATAACTCCTTCACACAGTGACAGCCCATGTTACAGCCCACAGTCAGGTTGCCCAGCTCTGAAACGCTGCCAGACAGATTTAACCTGTCAGTCAATCAAATGAGATGCTACAGTAATACCTTTGTTCTTGTACATATACATACATAATCATTCAATCACACTTTAATCATTTACAGTGAACTCAAGTTACACATATTTTTATCAGAACTTGCCTTTCCCTGGGGTCGAACCTTTGCGATGTTAACGCAATGCTCTACCAGTTGAGCTAACATGAAGGCAAGTCATAACTAATTATAACTATCATAGCAAGTCATAACTAATCATAACTATCGTAAAAACAGTAAACTTTAGTTTCAAATTGTCTGTAGCATATTCATTATTATTATGTTAAAGCCTGAATTTGTGTCTATGTTTTTAAGTAAAAAATTTTGACAGTATTTTTCTGATGTTTTTGTTTCATTATTAATCTGCACTTTGTATACTCAACAGATCAATAGTAATATATTATCCATTAAGCCTTTTATTGTATTGATTAAACTTTCTTTGTATAATAAATTGCAGCATTAAGCCCCTTCCAGCCACCCCACTCAGATATACTGTATTAGCTTGACATCTTCAGTGTATCTCTTGCAGTTAATTTTGTTTAACACTACCTGCTGTTTTCTGTATGCAGGTAGAGGGCGCTGTAGTGGTTGTGTGACGTGTTGCTGTGGTAGGGAGTTGTCACACCTGCCATGGGCACATTAGGACAGTGCAGAAGAAAGATGAAGATAGCCAGCAGGCTGACCAGCGC
Source organism: Yasuhikotakia modesta (assembly GCA_036877545.1). NCBI lineage: Eukaryota > Metazoa > Chordata > Actinopteri > Cypriniformes > Botiidae > Yasuhikotakia > Yasuhikotakia modesta. Next base: position 13,818 of record JBAJNP010009784.1, on the reverse strand, counting down.
ACACAACATGCAGAAACGAGTGATTCCACGGCAACGCAGGTTTAGCTTCTTTACAATGTAGCCACCCAGAAAAGTGCCACCTCCTCCAGCCGGCACCACCATATAGCCTAGCATAAACAAAAAACTGCTGAACGTATGTTGAAAGTGGGTTGTGTATATATTAGCTTATAATGGTGGCAAAGAAGGCGTGGCTTATGTTTGATTGACATGTTTTTGTGATTCTTACCAAACCAGGTGGCTGCCTCTGATGCACTCAGACTAAACTGAGACTCTAGAAATTTAGGACCGAACGTGGACATCCCGGCTATTAGCGTGGCCTCTGTGGCCCCAGCCAGACACAGAAAGATAAAGGTGGGGTTCTTCAGCAGAAAAAGTACAGACCTACAGAGAAGTGTAATAAAAAATATGTAAAAATATAATTAGGGAGAGTAGACACAAATAAAACATATCTGGCAACCGAAATAGAGAAGTCTCCAATTTATATTTATTTATATGTTTGGGTGAAATTATTCAGAACTTGACAACTACATAACTATAGCCTCAGCTTAGTAAACACAACATTATAAATATAAACAACAGTATACTGCACTTGATGTTGTTACCTACAAAATAAATGGCATTTTAATACAGCTTTAAAAACAGAAGAAGAACGAAAACCATTTACTCAGACTCATGACAGACTCATTTATCCAAAGAAACTGACATTTCTAACATTTATAAGTCTATTCTTATCCATTCACACTCATAGGGTCAATTCACATTCTCTCTGATTTAAGTGTTCACACCTGGGCATATCCTTCACTGTTTTCCCAAACTGAGGATCAGATGCGGTCATCTGGCTGCCGTCTTTAAGATGGTGGGCCTCTGAGACACGCATGGCCACGTATCTCTGAGAGCCTGTGTGACAGAGAACATGGGGAAAACACACAGTCATTCACACTAATGCAATGAGATAAGTGCTTTACCCTAGAACTGTACTGTTTTAACAGGGCTTGTGGGAAGCACCTGGTAGCTGGCGTGGGTATCCTAGTATAGGCAGAGCAATAAGAAAAGCGGCTGCCCCTCCTGCCAGGAAACCAACCCACCAGGCCCCCACCCACAGAGGGTTCTGAGGAGTCAATTCTGTCCTACAGAGAACCAGAGAGAGACTGGTTACCTGGTAAGTCTTAACAATCTGCTTAACTGTGTCATTTAAATCAAAATAACACTGTGAAGAAATTGTCAGCATTTGCATGGTCAACATTTGCCCTAACATTTTCATTAAGTAACAAAAACATTAAAAATATTATTTTGAATGTCTGAGAAGCGTTTAAAACGTCCATTTTTAAGTGCTGCCGTAATGTTGTTCAAACACACAACATTATTGTTAAATAGTTAACAGTAATGTTATTTTATTATAAAACATGTTATTTTAAATCACACAACATTTTTAAACATTTTTATAATGTTTCCTTAACTACTTGAGAACAATGTTTTTGATATATGATATACAATGTTAAAAAGAATTACTACTTTTGAAAGAACTTTTAACATTAAGATAACGTTGAGAGAACTTTAAAAGAACTTATCATCTGAGAATATTCCCTGTTATGCTGGTATGAAATCTTTTTATCCATATTAGGTATTTGTAGGTTGTCTTGACTTGTTCTCATTAACATTTATGCATTTATCTTTTATTCAAAGCACATTCAAGTCTGGCAATTCCTGGTAAATCACACCTGGACCTTTCTGGAAAATCACACCCTGACCTTTCTGGAAAACCACACCCCTTGGCTGTCACTACCATATAAGCTACCAGAAATGTTGTCTTGAAAACACAATTTTGCATTTTCAAGTCAATTTCTCCATTAAACTGTTAGCCACTTACGTTTGTCTGATTTCTGTGTACATGTTTAGAAAGATTCCTCCCAGCAGGTATCCGGCTGCGGGTCCAACAATGGCCGCCGTGTAAAAGATCCCTGGGAAGTAAAAACATATGAGGAGTACAGCAGGTGCCCTTGACTTCCACTGTCTCAGGAGTCATATAAAAGCTGAACTGGATTCACACTGGTTTGTGTTTTATTAGTGTGTACTTGAATTCATTGTATGTCGCTTTGGATAAAAGTGTGCCAAATGATTAAATGTGAATAAATGTATAAAAAAGGGCAAGCAACGAAGCAATTGTTTTGGATGGCCTTTAAAATTGTACAATGGAGAGAGAAACGGTTGAAGGAGGTTTTATTGATGTCTGAGGTAGAAGTCAGTGGTGTTCTCTGATAAAGACAAAAGAAACATGACAAAGTTAATCAATGCCTAAGAAAGACAAAATTACAGGGTTTGGTGAGGGCAAGTATCAATCTTTGAGTGTTTTCTGTGTAACATATGAGATAAAACAAAGTTGACTTTAAAACAAAGTCAAGCCATGAAGTATTTGTAGGACCGCCTCCACAAACAAACACACCCTCTGATAAAATCTAGTTCGATTAAGGTTTGTCATTATGTAAACACTGAGACAGGGTGATGTCACACAGCTGCACTAACACTAATGAGATGTTTAAATGCAACAGTGATGACCTTATTGTGGCCTGTGTATAATCGTCTATATTAACTTGTCAACAATGTTATAAACCTCCTACACACAGGTCTCGCTAAAAGTCAAGAAGAGTTAAAGAGTTGAAGCAAGCATTCAACAACCGCCACAGACTAATAAAACAACCACACTGGCTCTTAAACATTTAAGCTCTTTATAAGAAACCAAAACAGAGGAAGACATTAGTTTAATGGGTCATTGTTTGTGGAATGCTTCTAAGATGTGTATCTGATTGGTGGCATTGAAATCAAAGGTTAAAGGTTTAAACAACCTTATAAAACATAACTGTGGTTTAAACATTTAAACATGTAACGTTTTGGTTTTGGGGAAATTTACTAAATATTTTCAGCACTTCTGAATGTTGTATTGTAGCTTAAAAACCACCACAATCCAGCTGTTTCAGGAACTAAATTATTGTTCCCTCAGGAGCTGAATTATTCCTGTGGTGTGACAATGCAAGAGATAGATTTGACCTTGCACCTTATTCACAAAATTCAGCACTATTTTGTTTAAAGGGGGTGTTTGTATAGAGTTTAGATTAATCAGGGCAGCAGTTATTCAATCTTAGTTGCCACACTCACCTATATATACAGGTGCGTAGTTTGACTTGACATTCTCATCTAGGTAGGTCACCCCAAGTGTGTACAAAGGGGTCGCCCCAACCCCATGAAGAAACTGGCCCAGCATAAAAACAAAGCGGTAAGATGAGAGCCCGCCTTCCTCGTCGACACAGGTTTCCGTGTGATTGGCCGAGCATAGTCCCATGCGCTCCTGTACTTTCACCTGATAGGCTGGTGTGGTAAAATGGGGCAGGGCAAAGACCAATGACCCCAGCGCCATGATCAACACACCCCAGCCCAGCCATCGAGGCTTATGGCCAGTACCACCAAAGTAACTAACAAATGTCAAACACACGCAACCAGCAATGTCGTAGGAACTTGCGATGAGTCCTGCCTGAAATGACAACAGGAATAACATTGTTAAGCAAAATGAGAAGTCTGTAGAAGTCTATACTAGAGTTATATTCACACTAAATCCTAATTTTCAAACTATCTGACGTCTATACTGTAGCTTGTGAGAACAAATTTAAACACTTAACGCAATATAGACTTAAGTGACATATATATATATAGACATAAAGACAACAGACACACTCACCTGGTAGCTACGCAGGTCAAAGCGCCTTTCAATGGAGGTGATGACAGTGTTGATAAAGCCATTGATGATCATGCCCTGGAGGAAGGAGGCCACACAGAGGAAAAGGAGGAACCAGCGGGGGGTATTGAGTGTCTGGATAAACTTGGGGGTCAGTGCTCCCCATCCACATAGAGTCTCAGAGTCAGCGGGGACTAACTTCACCGCAGTGGGCGGTTCTGCACAATCAAGCCCCACATTTCCTGTCGTGTTGAGCACATGGCAATGATTTCTACTTGGGCCACACAGACCAGAGGCCTGGGACCCCTGAAAACTGGGAGTATCCGGACTGGGTCCAAGGGGGCTGTCAGCGATGACCAGAAGCTCTTGCTTTGAGCTCGAAGAAGTGTCATTGTTTAACAGGTGGGGCATGGCCCCAAACCCAGAATAAAGATGTTATGTTGTGTTTCCTGCTGTGTATTACAGTCTGTGGATGAGCATTTCTGCACAAGGATGTTTGTGGTTTATAATGAAGGTATCTATGGTGCAAAGGCTGCATAGATCTTGGAAAACATATTTCTGTAGAAAAGAGGGAGAAAGAAAGAAGTTCTGCTTTATTCAGTCTGCAAATGATTAACCCTTAATTATAATTATAATATAAAAAATCTAATCTGGAAAGGAAAGATTTATTTTTTTCTTAAATAAAATTAATCACATTTGCCTTGACTTTAAATCAGCCAAAGGGCCAAAGAAAAACAGTAATGATCTTATTGTTTAAGTTAGAGTAATGTGTGCCACAATGGGGCGTTACTGTCAGTGGCTGTCTCCTTGACATCATTCAGTGAGGGAGCACTGACCCTACTCTGTACTGAGACCACCTTACAGTAGCTAATTAACCCCTCAGATGTCACGTCTGTGTCATCTTATCAAATCTCATAAAGCTAATGCTGTATGAATTTATTTGCCTTGCCCTGCTAAGGCCCTTCAAAGCTGTGATTTGTTTTATGCAGGCAAAAATAAAGTACACAAAAGAACCACAGCAATATACTGCAGCTATGTGACAGCTACAGACATCAGAGGCTATATTATAGAAACATATAACATTACATTTTCTTGGAGAACTAATAGGTGGGAAAAGACAAATTCACAGCTGTCCAATAACAGTCTCCAGTCAGAGTGAAAACACTAATAGAGGAAGACTGACTGACACAATGAAATGTAATTATTGGCCACATCTCCTCATTTACTGCTCTGGCTTAACATTAAATTATGCAGGTGTGATTAAGAGGTTTAGTTAAGATGAAAGATATGTGTAAAGACATTCTTTTAAGTCGCCTGGGTCCACAACAGATCTACCCAAAGCCGTCACTTTCTTTATCCACATTTACATCTATATCTATGTTTAAAATTTTTATATATTTTTATATATTACTTACATTACTGTACAATGTTGCCTTAACCCATAACTGAGACTGAATAATTCTTTAGAACCCAAAATATCTCACAGTTTTGTTTTGGTCTAAATTGTTATTTGAATTGGCAATGTAAACATTTTGCTTTGCTTATTCATTTAGTAAGTGTGAAATATAAAATATTAGGAATATGTTAAACTTAAAAGTGCTTAAAGAGCAGCAAATCACTTATAAAACTCTGCAGTATTCTTGAACAATAAAACAATGTCTAACATGACCCTGTTTACTGACTGACCTGAATGCATCTGTAAAAAATTAACAGATATGAAACTTAAATAAAACATATTGCCATGAACCAAGTGTCACTTTTAAAAGTGTTTATCTTAGCCCAAACAAGGAATCAGTTATAATGAATTATAGAAATTAAGGAATATTGGAATTATAAAGGAATATTATATTTACAGACCTGATAGCACAAGCAAGTTCCCATCAGTGTCTAAAACTCCATGAGAGTTCACCTGTACTAGATTATGGCAAAGGAGGTCAACCAATCAGGTTTTGGTTTGCTGTTATCCTTCACTATCATTGGCTAGACCAGCAGTGAGATCTAGCCTATACCGAAGCCTAATGCAAAATCCAATATCAACATAAGGTGACAGTTAAAAGATATGAAAGCAAACTAGGTTTTATGAAGCAGCCAGGATCTTTCCTGAAAATGTATTCACCAGCCACTGTGGCAACTGAACCTCACCCACCAAATCAGTATATACTTTGTAGGTGTAGGTTAGCATTATATCTACTGTAGAATGAGGAAGCTATCTGATTTAATAATATAGACACCTAAACCTGTGTCTGTTTGTTTAAGATAAGATACATTAATCATTTAGCACAGGTTGTGTTTTCATTACCTAATTACTGGTCATTTCTTTCTTGTAGTGCAACAGCCTGGTGCTAGCAACGGCAAAACCATGGGTTTAATTTTCAGGAGGTGTACTTTCTGTCCAAATATGTACCGCTGGAAAGTTTTTTTAAAAGAAAATCCCAATTTCTTTTCCATATTCTTATTATTGAATGGGATAAATTTGGGGTGAATTAATGAATAAATGGGTGGATGGATAAATGGATGAATATACGAATGAATGGATGGATGAGCAAGTGAGTGAGTTAAATTCAACTTCACCATGTGAACTACATCATTCACATGTTTGCTCATATATTTGCCTATATATGTCTGCATTCCTCAATGCATGTGTTCAGACAAATGTCCCATTTCTCCGGAGGTTTGTCTCATTCATTTAGCTGTAAACTTGTCTGGTTGTAGGTGCAACCGAGTGGAATAAATGACCCAGAGAAGCAGCCAATCAGCTTCCCTGCAGGTTCTGTCTGTGGCACTGGGAAATGTGGGTTAACAGACAGTCTAAACATGTGGTTACAGATACAGTGAGCCACAGCAATGTCAACCATACTGGACAAATCAAATTTGTGTAAAGGAACAATCATTAAGTCTATATTGTGCTGTTTTATATGGCTATTTAGCTGTAAAAATGTATATAGCATTTTAATTACTGTAGTTCCATATAGTTTCTATAACATACAACTATGACTTTACTGTATAAATCTATAGTCTAAGACTATTTGAATAGTCCCAGCACTGTGTCCCCCAAAAGATTTTAGGACTGAGTAAGACTGAAGACCCCTGCGGTAAACAGTAAACACTGCCAACATCTACTCTGTCACTAGTTTCTGCCAACGGTTTAACCAAGGACACAGAGAATGTATTATTTGTAAATACAGCAAAGGGACTAAAGACACTTTTCAACTCTAGTCCATTCTGCAAGAACAGTACAATTGCTAGTCCTGTTGTAGTGCCCAAGGGTACATATTACGTAATTTAGACACAATAGCTCAGCAAAATGAACTGCCATGTCTTCACGTTACATCAACAGACTCAGCAGATCCTCAGGCATTTATGAAAACGTTATGAAAACAGGGGTCAATCTCCACATTATTGAGAAGAACAGATCATGTATCATCTATTTTCACGGACACGCCCATACGGTTGTTGGCTACACAACAGAATTACTAGACAAGCTGTCATGTCTGATGCATGATATAACCCACTGCAATCTATTCTGATCGATAGAAACAGTACAGAAAACATCCTGATGTAATTTTTGCGTGTTAAGATGAGCAGCGTGTCTGGAAACATGCTGGGAACAGATGGAGGAAACACGAAATCTTGTTGCATTCATGGGTCTTTATCGTCTATTCTGCAGGTCTGAATCTGTTTCAAGTGCAGCACAAAACACCAAATATGCATTAAGCCACAGACATCATTGAACATCATTCGGGCCGCTATGCTGCCAACCATGTGTGTCGCTACATTTTGAGATCCTGTATGTCTATAGCGCACTATAATTTCACGTTATCGTTCACTGTCTTATCGTTATCGGTCTTATCGGTCTCTGTCATTCATGTACACGGACTGTATCAGCATGCAGATGTCACATCAAAGTTACTCACGCTTTATTCCGACGGCTCCTCTATTCCCGATGGATCTGTTTCATTGCATTTCACGTTCATTGCATCTACAAACCGACTTTCCCCCTCGTAGATCCAAATACAGTAAACGCTTAGCTGTACATGATATTAAACGCTCAGATGGATGAAGCAGCCGTCATGCGATGAGAATCCGCCCCCATGGCGTTATTTTGCTGGACCAATAGGTGTCATCAGTATTAACAAATGCGTGACAATCGCTTCTTACTGCTCACATGTGTTAAATGTTTGGGCTATTTGTGTGACTGTCTAATACCACTTTATTGTTTATTAAACCATAGAACTGCTTTGAAAAAAGTAAAAGTCCGCACCGTTTCCATCTATAGGCGATTCATTTGACGTCTGCAGAAGGATGAATATATTAATAATCATCACAGGCTGTAAGGACGTTTATCTCATAGATAATTCATATAGAATTATGTTTGTATATGTATATGTTTATATTGTGATAGGTGACAACCTGGACAAGCTTAAAAGATGCTACATTGTATTATTTAAGATCTATTCATTAACAGAACAAAACAATGCATTTATTGGTTTTTTCCACATAGACCCCGTTACTTTTATTATGTAATAAAAGTAATTAAATTTCAATCTTTCAGTATTTGTATTGTATACTTTTAAATGAGTGTTGCCAGTATTTATGATCTCATCTAGCAACCTTTTTTTTTTTTCATTTTTTACCTAAAACCTCCAATCGTCAATAAAACGAGAGGCGTGGACTCGACTGCGCATGTCAACAACAAACCAGCGTTCAATTGGGAAACACCTGCTAAACTTTCCACCTCGCTGCACGCACGGAACGAAACTTCTGATGCAGGTACTACTGTGATCTTATTGACTGTTTGTTTCTTTTGTAGAGTTGCTTCTCATTGATTGTCAGTTTGTTTATTTTATTTCGCAAGCCATGTGTTGACATTCCCCATCGATTTCTTGTTTACCTTTACTGCAGTATTTTAAACAACATAATAGTACAACTTAGTGCGTTTAATAAGCAGCCGCTTTGTTTTGCCAGTAAGGCCTTGTTTACACGTAAACAACTTGAACTATGCAAATATTAACATTTAAAATATTAAACATGAGATTGTGATATAGCTATTGGACCACTAGGGTGTGTTAGTAGCAAGAAACTAAGAGACACTTAAGTAACACTTAAGTATACCTAAGTTAACACTTAAGTTTCTGCTTTATTAATTATTTCTGTAGACGATAAGATTGTGCTTTTATGTATATTTTGGATGCATGAAATAACTACTTGTTTGGTTTCAGTGTTTAGGGTGTATGATAAGTTGTTTTAAAGCAGGTACCCGAGTTGTTTTAAATACGTGGTACATGTGATTATAGGACAGTATTGGTCTAAAAGGATATATATTGTGGTGCTGTTAGCTGTTGTATGGTTACCTAATAAGGTAAACAGCTATTATAAAAGCAGCATAGATTAATGTGTACAGTGTACAGAAAACAGTCAGTGCTAAATTACTGAGCATTATTTTAATACATGCAATAATACAAAATCTACTTTTTTGTTATGAGATTATGAGTTGAATCACTCTTGAAAAATAGCCAGTTTTGTTGCATAATGTTTTGTCATGCTGAATAACAAATGACAGCTTCTGTGTTTTAGTTAATGCACTATCCCAGTAACAGTAAGATCTGCAATGCTCTGCCGTTACTGTATTGCATTTAATACCACCCTCCTGTGTTATATTATAAGTCACCACTAGAGGGCGAACTGCACGATCATTTGCTAGAGTCAGAAGCGCACCTTGCGCTAGAGATAGCAGAAGACTTATGTGACTTATGTGATATGACTTATGTGTGCTTTGCTGTTTGAACAGTTCTCTCCAGGGAGTGAGAAAACGGTGCATTTAATATTTAGAAAGCTGTTTAAGGCACATCCGTGATCTGTGTAAAAGACATCTACTGCTGTGAATCACTAAACGGGCAGAAATGAACCCCGTCATTTTGTCACACTAACTTATTAGGTTTGAGATTCTGTCGTTCAAGTTGATAAACTTCTGTTTATTATTAATAACAGTTACTGTAAACAATTACTCTTTATTATTACCTGACAATTACTAATAATTACTGTTTATTATTACTTTTCATTACAATTTTTATAGTTAAGATATTAAAATGAATAAGCTTTTGGTGTTTAAGATTTTGTAGGTATTCACAAACACTAATCTAACCTGTTTGTGAGGTGTTACACAAACAGTGTAAGTTACAGTGTATATATACATTATGTTTAGTCGCTCTGTAGTGGTCATGATTGGGGTCAAGGATGTAATGTTTGTGATTATGTGTGTACAGTGTCTATGATGGTTATGGATCTGATAGGGGTATGACTTTATATACTGTACTATAACCATCATTCACTGGGTTCACATGTTATTAAGTACAAATTGCATCGCTTGTGCTGAGCTTTATTTTATTAGCCTCTCGTCCTGTCTCTCTCTCTCTTTCTCTCCCTCTCCCTTTCTCTTTTTCCTACACACTTTCTCATTTCACAAACTAGGGTGTGCAGAAACTATACACTGTCCTCTCCCAGGCAAGACAAAATACAGACAATTGGTTGAAAGATCACATTGATCATGAGCTCTGCTGCAGTCGTTTAAACTGATAGGCCATCAGTACAATATATTTAGATAGAGAGCGCTTCAGTCAGAGAGCTGTGTGGTGGTTCCCCACTAGTTTTTATCTGGAGCGCCAGAACTGTTTAGTATAGAAAAGTCCTTCAGATATAGATGTATAGATAAATGTACCCAAATCTTATATCAACTATATCAACTATAAGCTGTTATATTCTATAGGAATTTGTTGTGTGTTTGTGTGTGTGTGTGTGTGTGTGTGTATGTGTGTGTATGTGTGTGTATGTGTGTGTGTGTGTGTGTGTGTGTGTGTGTGTGTGTGTGTGTGCGTGCGTGTGCGTGTGTGCGCAAGGACCTCAGGGATGGATGAATTTGATAGCTATACTAAAACGTGTCATCCTTGTTTATTTGAAGTGTGTTAGTAACTTGTGTTGCTTCTCTCTCTCTCTCTCTCTCTCTCTCTCTCTCTCTCTCCCTCTCCCTCTCTTCGTGTGTGTGTTATTCTCTCTGTACTGAAAGAATTAGGCTATGTTTAAACTTATTAGTGCAGGTACAGTGTATTGAAAATCCATTCTGCTCTGCTGTCACAGCAATTCAGTTCCAATGAATTAAGTGGGGTCAACACAGCAAATCAAAAGATTACACAGAGCTCTCTAAGAGTGAGATCACATACTCAGCAAACAAGTACACACTATATACAGTGCCTGCTTTATAATATAAAGTATACACAGACTTAGTTATCAACAGCTGGTGTCAGTTAGTAATGTTGTTGTAAAGTAACATAATGCTGTAAAGTAACCTTAAGCTTCACTGTAGCAAGCAGTCTGTTTTATAACGTACCCAAACTAACTAACTAACTAAGGTTTTGACTGCATAGTTAATTTAAGTCTTATTGCATTCATACATGTCTGAGAACAGTTGTAAACACTCCTCTCTTAACACAAGCATGTTATTGAGCTGTAACAGTGTGTTGAACACACCCTGACCTTTATGATGACACTATCAGCAGAAAACTCCACCTGTCTGATCACTGCCCATGTCTTTAACAAAACGAATATGTAACATTCCACCAGCCGGTTGAACGACACAACATAGCATATGTGGCTTATGTATAAATAAGGAGTCTTCTGTGTATATGTGTAAATAAGGAGTGCAGTGTGTGAGGAGTGTGTGTGTATGTGAGGAGTGTGTGTATGTGAGTGCGTAAGTGTGTGCGTGAGTGTGTGTGTGTGTATGAATTGGAAGGCTGGTGCTTTTGTTATGTGGATGAGCTGGTTTAATTAGTTTAGTGTCCTGGCTCATTGATCCTATGCTAATTCTGTTCTGTTCTCACATTTATCTGCAAGCTGATGATTTAAATGAAACAATTATTACTTCTGGATTTTATAGTGTATTCGACTCCCCTTCTGTGTATGCTAGTGCCTTTGTGTAAGTAAGTGGTGAGGTGTGTAACAGTCGTAATATTGTTTAGGGTGGTTTCAAAATATTGGTGGTTGTTTTGCAAGTGTACTGTATGTGGTAGCACACTTACCACATGCACATTACAAATCTTATTTATCTGAATATTATTTATACAGTATATATTTATTGCAGGTCCATTACTGTAATTATTATTGTTTGTTTAATGGTTTTATTCTGTTTTTGTAGTGCATAGCTTGCATGCTAACCCCAAATGCGCTGTCCATGGGTTGCATGTCAACATAACTTCCTGTGCTTATCAACATCATGACAAAAGCTTAAGTTGTGTTTTACCTGCAATGCTGCTTTATAAATGTGTGAGAGGAAGAAAAAGAGAACAAACTAAAACAGGAAAGAGTTAAGGACTGAGTTTTATTTGTTGGAAGAGATTCTTCTAGTCTGGATTAGCGGCCACTAACATCACATATTTCTAAAACAAGCCGTTCTTGCAATATTTTTTACAATCCGTTTAATTTCTTTTTCTTGTTTTTTTTTCTTTTACATTTGCTATATCATTGCCTGAAACGACCCTGGCTCTGTAGCTTATAAAACAAAATTCAGAGTGAATTATATAAGGTAATGTTTCTTGAAGTGAGATGATGACAGCGAGACAGGATTGTACTCTATTTTAAAAAGTGTAAATGGCTGTTTCAAAACTCCCTAAAACACACTTCTCAGACTCTCACTAGTTTATGCAAATGGTCTTCTAACAATGGATAGAAAATGGCTACATTGATATCTGCAGTTGGACAAGTGTCACAGAAAATTTGTTTATTTAATATACTTGTATATAATGTAATGTTATATAATGTTTATAATGTAATGTTACAATGTTTAATTAGTCAATTATGGCTTAATTAAAAACTGCCACCTAGTTTAATTACAATTTTACACATTTTAAAGGATGATTTTATTAGCACAGTTGCCTCCTTGGTAAAAAAGTACAGTCCAACGTTTGAGGAAACTTTTAGAGTACAAAATAGTTTGTTTGGTGAAAATTATGCTGCAGCTGCACGGCAGTCCTAATTTGTTCTAGATGCAAATCAGATGTTCTTTAAAACAATCTTTCTGTTTTGTTTTTCTTGTCCTTAGCATGAACTGTTGGGCAGATATAGTCACATTCTTTCCAGACTCCGTCCAGGACTGTTGCTTAAATTCATAGGATTGGGGACAAAATAAAAAAGCTGGGGCCCATATCATCACAGTACCCGGGACAACATTTCTGATTGTTGCTCTCTAACAGTTGCCCTCGCACCTCAGGTCAATAAGAGCGAGTGACTTCATTTAAAGATGGTGTAGCTACTGAGCACAACCGCTGCAGATGGGCTAGAGAGATAACTGCAGCCTCATCAATATAAGCAATGAGGGCTTTCTCGCGCTGTACTGTTTATGTACTAAATTGGAGAATAATGCATCAGAATCATTATCCCTGTGTTAATGTACAGCTGGATTCTCAATGCATAATGTGTTCAATTGATGCGGGTAATCATTTCAGATTGAAATTGATGAGCTTGAGAATTCTTGTGACTGACCGAATCTTCATGGGTATATATAGGGCTGTAATTATAGCTGCAATCTGTAACTTTCAGTTTAAAAAATAGAACAAAAATCAGTTATTCTGCAAGTGTGTCACAGTCTACTGTTATTGTAACAGATACCCTATTCGCAATGTTAAAATTACAATATTAAAATTACATTATAATAATAGTTTATACTTTGAGCAGTCAGGTAAAATTTTGTGGGAAAAAATTATCCAGCTACTGTATCACATGTCAAGAGTTTGTCGCTTGTTTTTGCAGCAGTTATTTAGAATTTAACTTCTCATTAAGAAAATATTTCTGGCTAATATGATAGGTAATATGCTACAACATTAGGAGCAGAAGTTACAGATTGCAGCTTTAATGTCTTAATAAATAAAAAATTTGCACTGCAAAGAGTTAGGACAAATTAAATATAAATAAATATAATCATTACACAAGATAAAGAAACAATATATTAATGCAAAGTGTGTGTGTGTACAGCAGCTAGCATAGCTTGTATAGGTGAGTGTGTGGAAAGGGAAACAGGAAAAATAATGGGAAGAATTTCTTCAATT
>JBAJNP010009783.1:0-17505 GCA_036877545.1 Yasuhikotakia modesta | reverse complement strand
CACACACACACACACACACACACAGTCATTTTTAAGCCTATTAAATTCAAACACAAATCACTGACTGTATCTGCAGACCTGAATCCGACACTTTCTGAATGTCAAAGATATTAATGGCTTCAAATACTGTCAGCAACGAAACCATGATCAAGTTCTACAACACAGTACCTGCCATCATTCAGAACAAGAGATAACAGACAGCAGAACATAAATGTGTATTAATCATTTAAAGCATTTTGGACTAAATAGTATAAATTGTGAAAAACATTAATATCCAGCAAATATTTCTCATTCTCTAAACATCATTCTTAACAGGTAACAAAGTTAGACGAGCAGTCATGAAACATTTATTATTCTGACCATAATATTAGTTGCATCGTGGAGTTTGTGGTAAACTAACTGGTATAACACGGTGTTCTTACCCATGTCGGTACCAGAAGGCTGCCGGGTCTCTCTAACAAATTAGGTTGGTGTTTGCCGGCTGCGTTCATCTCCCATGCAGCCTGGGTTTCGGTCCAGTTCAGTCATGCACCTCGATCAGTCATTTATATCCAGGGATGCCCGTTCAGCGCATTGGAGAGCCCGGGCATCGCGCTCAGCCTGTTGGGAAGGACGCGGCGGCAACACCACGAAACGCAAGTTGCTCCGGGGTCCAGCATCCAAACGGACCTGAAGGAGATCCGCGTCTCTTCTGAATCCCGAATCAAGGCTGTTTCTGGAGAACCCGCGCTGCTTAAAGAGACATCCGTGCTGGAGAAAGTGATGCGGTTATTCCTCCAGCTGGTCCGGCTGCTCGGTGAATGTGTGACGCTGGAGGTTCGGAGCGCAAACGCTGAGCGCGTTTCCTCCACCTGCTGCCTCGAAACGAGCCATTCAGCTCGGGCTGGTCTTTAACCCATCCCTGCCTGAGCCTCACCCCCTGCCTGCTGAGCTCATGTTAAACAATGGAGTTACTTTCCTGAAGATGGTTTCCTAAAATCTGTCATGTAAACTTAATATTAGCTGGTCATTTTTCTAATATTCAGATGAATAGCAGGACGGACAATATTTCCAAAACAGGCTAGTCTGGATGAAAGCAAATATATATTATGAGATATATAACTTATGTATATAGTGTGGGCAGAAAAGGACCAATAATTGTGTCCAACCATTGCATTTGGTCTGAATACAATCACATGTTGCCCTGCTGGCCTGTTAAACTTGTATTTACACACCTAATGAAAGTGGTTTTGAATCTGCAAAGCATTTGCATTTACTAAATGCATTTGTAAAATAGGCGGAGGTGTTGTCACAGCGCTCTGCCCATGTTTACCTGACTTCCCTTTTAATTTCAGTGGCCAAAATAATGTGCCATTGACCTAATTATTGTTTACACTCCACTGTGGCTGTCAGGAGTTTCAGGTGCCGTCTGATAACATTAAATTAAACACCGAGCTGAACACAGTCAACAAGAAACTAATGCCACAACAATATTACAGCACCTCGGCTCAAATTATTCAAGCTACCATTTGTAAGAACTTGTTCAGGCTAAAAAAGTAATCGTTAAAAAACCAAAATGCTGTAAAATGCTAAAAAAAATGTACCCCTCCTCAGGTCTTCTCTAAAGATGAACACGAAGAAGATATTCTGAAACACAATGGTAACCAAACAACAGTGGCACCCATTGACTTCCACTGTATGGACACAAAACCACTGAGACATTTATCCAAGTATCTTTTTGCTCTGGAATATCGTGAGGAGAATTAAATGATGGGAAACGTTCATTTTAAGGTGAATTGTGTCTTTATGAGTTACAAAAAACCTACACCGTATAACAGCCACCCACAGCCACAAAGCAATTTAGTGTTTGGCGTGACGCAAGCCTTTAATAATAGCCCATCACATGATGTCCGGCCTGTCAGATTTCAGGGGCCATTTTCAGGTACCCTGAGCAGCCTCAGTTTCTTTCACAAGCCCTCAATGGGCGCTGTGTGCGCCGCGTGATGCCTCTCAGTGTCTTGGATTCGCTTCCTAATGCGATCACACATACAGGGCGAAGCAGTGAGGGTTGTACAGGGCATCTGGGCAACGGGCCAAGCTTACATCCAACAGAGCCGGCCTGTAAAAAACAGCGGCTACCGTCAGCTAAATGCTCTCACTGATAAACATTCTCTTCACATAAGAACTGACAGAAGTGCTTTAAACAACCGGCCAGAGAAACAGAAGGAAGTCAGAGGAGGACATTTGAGGTTGTAGGAACGTTTTCCCATCGTTTACATGACGTAACAAAAACATTTAAAAATTGAGGGTTGAAGGTTAAAAAACTCCAGTTTTTTAGACTTAGTTACAGGTTTTTAAAACGTTCTACTAACAACTTTATAATCACAGATTTGATGGACATTATATATAACATTAAAAATATGTTTAACTACTGTTACCACAAGAACATTTTGATGACTTTGAAAGAACTTACGAGAACGTTCTGAAAACGTTTTCCAGTTAGATGAAACAGCAGGGAACTGAACTCATATCACACTTGTGTTGATGCAAAAACATGACAAACACTTACCAGAGATGAGAAACAGTTTTGCGAGCGCATGAGTCCGTTCAGCCGTGGTGGATTTTCTACATGTCAGGCTGAGGTTCTGAGGTTGAGGTTCTGAGGCTGAGGAAACAGTTTCACATGACAGCTGCATTGAGGCAGAATTATTCTCCACCAAACTAATGTTAGAACTTTTTTCACATGCACTGAAACAACTTTCTTCAGCAAATCATACACAACAGTATTTAGAAAGTATTAATAGACACAAATAGCAAGAACAATAGTTCACTTACTATATGTTTATTTGTGAAACTTGCCTTCAAATCACAGACGTTTCTGCATGTTCCCATTGTTTGTCTCATGATAGTTTCAGTCCAGGCAGTATTTCTTCAGTTTTAAAGAGGCATGAATATGTTGTGGGTGAGGTAATTGCTAGGAAAGAAACATAAGCTACAGTAGGTGGTGAAAGATGATGGTGGGCAGATTGTAAAAGCAAAACAATTTGACTGTAAGATCTGCAAATCCCACCCGTGACATTCACTGCTTACCAGGAACAGAGAACAACACGGGACACAAAACGCCTCAACGATGTGCTTTTCTGTCATTAGGAGTTAATAATAATTTATTTACATGTACAATTGTGCATTTAGCTGTTATCCAAACTTACCAAGGGAAAAAGACAAAGAGAGAGAGAAAGAGAGAGAGATTTAGAAACACGAAGTCTATAACAAAGCAACATTTAAAAGCAAGAATAGTGCAAAATCTAATACAGTAATACAGTAAAGGATAGTTTGACTGATAGAAAGATGGATGAATATACAGTATGTACAGTTATACAGCATGAAAACAGGAATCATTTCATCACAGAAATCACAGTTTCTTTAAATGTGATTGTTTAAAAGACCTCAGAGCAGCGCATCAGAGCAGCACATAAGCAAACAGCATCAGTTTCTGTCCAGTTTTCTGTTCTTTTGGTAAATGTTGGCTGTGGTTACTGGGTAAAGATATTCTGTGATATGATCTGACAGAGTGAAACCGCAATTTCCTACAGATTTCCTGGAAAATGGATCCGTTTTCAACAAGCGGGTCTCACAGCACAAGCGGTAAACAAACTCTCTCTCAGAGCGACGGTTCTCCACATCATGTCTCGTCTTTAATTTGGTTGCTCACGGGACACATTGTGAGATCTCTGGTGCAGTTTGTAACGTTCCCCTGAGGTTACGGCTGGAGAAACACAGAAACTTATCAGAGAGTTTCTCTGGGTTTCTGCAGTGGCTGAATGTTTCTCCTCCAGCAGGGTTTTGTGTCTCATGTGTGTCAGGCTCATTTTGAGCAGCTCTGAGGATGAGATCTTTCTGTCTTCTCCAGCAGAGATGGGACGGATGCTGGCTGCTTCCAGCACTGTCATTTATTCTGTCAGCAGGGGGCTGTTTGTGAAACATCACCAGTTTGAAGGAAGATTAAAATTATCCCATAACAGTTTCAGGTTGAAGACAGTAACAAAAATGTGATTTTAACTCTACTAAGTTTTGCTCTAATTTAAACATTTTGTTCATTCTGTAACATTTTTAAAAATTCCACTAACAACTTTAACTTTAAAAACATTTTAATATGACATTTAAAAAAGTTGTGCTAACATTAAATGCTAACATTACAGCAAGAACGTTTGGATTGCTTTGAGAGAACTTGGAGAGAACTTTAAGGAACATTAGTCAACGTTGTGAGAATGTTTCCTGTTAACTGGGCAGTTGCTGGGAGGAAAGAGAAGAAAACCATCTGCTTTAAAGTGAGAGGATCTCATTTTTGGATTCCCTGAGGTGGAGAGCAGAACTTCACACGTTATTCTGGCAAACGTGTCTCATTCTGTTCATCGTCAGGAGGAAACGCAAACACACGGTGACCCCTGGTTATTTAGACGGCATGCGACATCGACTCGGCATGCATCTCGCAATTATGGATGTTGCTGGAAATGATATATGACATGCAGTTCATCAAATGTCAGGACATCGTATCTATCATAATCCATTAGAGTCAGAGACTGAATGATTAGCTTTAATTAAAGAGCAGGAGGTTCTGCGTTAAAGACGAGTGCAGGAAATAATGGGATCTTAGCAAAACAGCAATCAGTGACAAAATCATTATGTGAGACAGATTCTCAACAGGTGGTCAGGAAAATCAGAACTAGATGTAAATAATATACAAGTGACCGTATAAGTGTGTGTTTATGTATCAAAGTAAACAAACAGCTTTATACAAACGGCAGGAGAAAAGGTTTATTTGAGACATGAAATACATTCAGATTTAAAACAAGCAAAACCATCTTACATCATTAAATCCGGCTCAAAGTTTGGTTTCCTGTCAGGCCGTCATGCGATGCCCAGCATAAATTCTGGCTCTGAAATTGTGATGAACGCCTGTTTCAGACTGAATTCCCCTTTTTAATTTCATTGCTGCTCCGTGGAATTTTAGATATCGAATGTAATTTTCCCAGCCCTGTTCCTGGAGATACCAGAAGTACGTGTGCAATTAACCAAACCGATATATCAGCTGGTTAGTAGATCTCAGATCTCAACATCTGAAACACACAGATGCCTTCAGAAACACGGATGTCTTGTACAGATTTCTGCTTTATAACTGAAGGAAAATGAAGTTACCGTGTGGATGTTTTCAGTGTGCGTTCCGGGGAATCTGTGGTACATGAGATTAAAAGATAAACAGATTAAATGAAGAGCAAACATTCTGTGGAGGTTTTTACAATGTTACAAAGTGATCCTACAACCAAGCAATAATGTTATTAAAAATCTAAATAATAGATGTTTTCAACGTTCCTTAAACATTCAAAATAAGTTTTTAACACTTTTGTTACTTAACAGATTGTTACACAAACATTCTTACAACTTGAAACTGTTAAAGCTTTTAATGTAAAAGCATAAAATACAATTTATTATTCAAACAGTGACGATTCTGATTATTAAAGAACAAGTGAAGTTAAAGAGACAAGTTTACAGGAAGTGAACAATCTTTCTCATTAAAATAATGAGGACATTAGCTTGAAGTGTAACGGCTCACATCACCCACCCGCAGAAAAACCTCTTCAGAAAATGAGAAGCTCTTGTGATGAGAAAGAAACATTTCAGCTGCCCTGATAAATAACACATCAAAGCTTGTGGGTTTGGAAGAGAAAGATGCTAAACGTTTAGACTTATCTGAATGGATTTGTGTTTATCATACGCAGGCCTGACAGCAAAGGACCTTGAGATGAAGTGAAGACATCTCAGGTGCTGCAGGTTCAGAGATCATTAGATACTTGCCTGTAAACTGCCACCGCAGCCCCGAGGCGTCTGGGATTAAATGTGAGGAGGCAAACGTTCAGCTGGTATCTTGACACTCTCAGACGACACAAGGGTAACTCTGAAACTCTGCAGGCAACAACACAAACATCCTTTTGATGAAAACGGGAGAATCCGGCGTTATACAACACATACAATATCTGAGCTGACCTGTGGATACATTTCATTTCAATATTAACCAGCAGTTTGAAACGGCTGCATTTCCATAAGCAATATAACAACATAAAACAGGTTGTGTTTTATGAAATTTTATGTGCTGAATTATAAAGTAAAACACAGCAGAAAATCTTGACATCTCAAAAATGATGCTACTTTTCCCAAAACTCTCATTATTTGATACCATTGCCTTTTTGCCATCTTTAGTATTTTAAGTGTTAAATTAGTTTAGATTAACACTAACCAATAACCTGCATGATCCAGGTAACACGGGGAGAGGAAATATTATGAAGACTAATTAATTTCAAGTTGACTAGGTTCATTGGTTTACATTGATTTAGGTACTAGTACATTTTTCCATCTTTTTTCAGCCACACAAACCTGCAGGATAAACGAGGGCTGAATGTTTCCTTAAGGTCTCCATTTACCACTGTCATCTGAACCTCTACCTCAGAGACAGTTTATGGATGAGTCTGGCTTCCTGAACAGCCTGAAGCGTCACACAGGCCTATTTATTAAAGAAACACAAATTGTTACATAACTTCATCATATGTTATACGGAGCACATTTGTAGCATGTTGCTAATGTGCAGGTTTAGCATCGCTGTAAGAGCTTTTGCGTAGCGCACGTTTCTGAACTCTCAGAGCGAGAAAACTGTAGATCGAGGCTCTTCTGAAAATCAATTGTGTTTTTTAAGATTTGTTTGACTCTCATACGTCTGAATGACCCTGTTTTTAGGTTGAGCAGCGCATTAATCCTTACACACATCTTAAAGATTAAAAAAACATTCAAAAACAGCTCTTCTAAAGAAATCTATTGCTATTATTTCACTCAACTCTTTTCAAGAGTTTGGCCAGGGGGTCAAATCCCTTATGCCTCAATATTTCAGTCTGAGGAAGAACCTTTATTAAGTTTCACTTTCCATGTTCATGAGATCTCACATTATTAAAACCTCGCTGCTACAAAACACACTAACAGAACAGATGCTGGCAGGTCGGTTTGATGAAACAAGAGTTTAAACGAGATGTTTGTAATGCATTACGGCTTTGAAGAAAACACTGTTTGATTTCTCTCATAACCCACAGGACTGTTTGAGGTAAACACAAACCTCACTGGTAATATGTTATGCAGATTTACACCAGTGTGTGAATGTGACTGAAGTTAAACTACACAACAGGCTCCATGTTCCCCATTATCATACACAGAAGAAAAAACATCAGAGCTGTAAATGAAGTTATAAGTTATATAAGTTATATCAATTCTGTTTATACTAAGTGAGAAAAGTGAATTGTTTTCATACATATGTTGTTTAGACGGGCAACAAAAACAATTCCTCTGGCATATCTAACTGAAACTGAAACCGGTTTACAGTAGTCTGAACACCCAAAAAGAAAATCCGGTTCACCTGTTTCTGATCCAGGCCACGGTTTACAGCATCATCATGTGTTCATATGAAGTCTTGAATCTGATCCGAATTCAATTCACAATGGCATGACCCCAGTGTGAACCACCTAATCAGAATTCATGCTGAACATCAGACATCACTGCCTGATTCAGAGCCGGAGAACTGAAGCGGAAAAAAGAAAAAGAACAGATAAAAAGGCTTCACCAAAGGAAGGATATTGAGGAAAACGCTTCGGTTAATGTTAAACTCGAGGGAATATTATGCAGTTCAGCAGTTTTTATGAAATTAGCGGAGCCATTTGCCATGACTCAAACGTCTCGTGCTTTTTATGCGTGTATGAAAGATAATGCGTGTGTTTGTTAAAGGGATAGCTCACCAAAAATGAGAATTGTCAGCATCTCCCACTGTCATCAAACCCGTCGGATTTTCTTTCTTCTGTGAAACACAAAGACAAATGTTAGACAGTTAGTGACTGACAGACTCAGTCTTCACACACTTTTCAGCGTGAAACAAAAAGGGTCGTGTCAACAGGAGGATGAGTCACGGAGCGCAGAAGGTTTTCATTTTGGGGTGTGCTGCCCCTTTAATGTGCAGGTTGTTTCAGGGCAAACGGGGGATGGACTGATGATAAATATGGATCACATGCAAATATCAGTGAGAACAACCAAAGGCATAAAGATCTGAGGAAAGTTCCTCAGACAGACGTCAGGGCATCAGTTTTACAGCTGCATCTCAACTAGAATGAAACATTAATTTATATAGTGTCTCGCACACACACACACACATATATATATACACACCAATATACACACAAATATACATATATATAAACATATATACACACATACATTCATATACACACATATATACACACACACACACAAACATATATATATACACACCAATATGCACACAAATATACATATATATAAACATACATACACACACACACACATATATTCACACATATATTTATATACACACACACACATATATATATATATATATATTCACATATATACACCTGCACTGTGAGAAATGAATTGCATAACACACAAACATCTGCATCTGCAAAATGTGCCTTGTGATCGTACAAACCTTTTGATATAAAAACTATACATGGTGTTTACATCTGTTGTATTTTTTATCAATACTAAGTCATCAATCACTTCTGGATAAAGATCATGTTAGCATCACATGAAGAGGTTATTTTCTGATATCACAATGATTTGTTGCTTTGGTTTAAAAGAGTCAAATATTCTGACAGTAATAATCATTTATGAGCTTTCGTTTCATTTGAGTGGAGAAACTGAAAGACAAGATAATGATTTTAAAGCATCATTCTCACAGTTCTCACCTGATACTTCATTCTGTTAATGACTGTTACGTTCTCATTTCATTTCATCTGTTGTGATTGTTTAGCTCCTAAATCAGACCAGATCTTTTTGTCCTTTCTGTGGCCCCAAAAACTTCAGAAATCTTTTCTAAAAACTTTTCTAAAACAAGCATATAAAATAACTCCTCAGTAACCCTCAGGTTTGTTTCGAACAGAGATGGCGCCAGAGAGGCAAAAGTCACAGAATGAAAGCTGAAGTCTGTGAAAATGAAGATCCCTGCTGAGTGTTTTGTTAGGGGCCGACTGACAGACCGTCACACGAGGAACATGACTGTCACTGACCTCATTCTAAACATCAACAGCCTCACAACCTCATAATGCGTCTGTGAGCACAACTGCTCTCATTTCACACTTCTACTGTCAGATCTCCAGCCGCAGCACAACATCAAAGTCCTGCTTCTCTTTGATATAAAATGTTCAGTCGTGCAGTGAGCGTTGAATATAAATTTCCTGTGTAGTGTGTATTGTGTTGACGCTGGGTGGTGAATCTTAACTCTTTGAGGCTTAAAGGATTACACACAAAGTTCATACGAACAAATTAATGAAATTGGCTGGCGTAAGCAACAGTTTCATTATACAAAACACTTTCATTGTTTCAATGCCCCATTCCAGAGTTTCTTATGTATGGAAAACCACAAGTTCCATTTGAAAACAACATGGACACTTCCTAACTTGTATTATATATCAAACATCCACAAAATCATTTATAAAATCATGTTTGCACATCCCAAGCCAGTTAAATGTTTTAAAATTACATTAATTTAAATGTGAATTCAATGCTTTCTTAACTTTCTTTTCTGAACTTTTAAGAAAAGCAACTTTCAAAACGATCAACCTTCTAAACAAATGTTTTAGAATCTGTAACTGTGCTGCTCACATGATATCTTATAATATCTAGAATAATAATCTAACAGTAACAAATGCACAGAAACAGCATTTAAATAGTTAAAGTTTAACAGTATAAATCAGCAGCAATATTTTTATAAATTACAGAACGGTGGCCAAACATGTGGTTACACAAAAACTGTATTGGTTTTACCTGTATTCTCATTGACTTTAATCTGTAAATAACAGGTTTAAGTATTTTAAAATCTGCTCAGATTTAAATGGTGTACGTAGTGAGCAGCAGGAATTATTCCTGTATCAGACTTTGGCCTGAAACGTAATAAATATTCATACAGTTCGTTTTAATGCAATTTACAAAACAGGCTGAAGTTTCTGTGGAGCAGCATGAGACCAGAATCAGGACAAACATGAAATATAATTATTCCATAAAGCTGGAGTGTAAGTCGCAGAACAAGAGCACATACTGTATGCTAATCCAAACACAGACTGTTCATTAGCATTAATCTGTGATAATGGCTTTTCTCTGTAATAAGTGACACCTCACATGTGATTCTAGTGTGATTCATAATGAATGAAGCTGCATTAGAGCAATGTTGAGAAATCACATCACGCTATTAAAATAAAGGTTCCTAAGAAGTTCTCAAAACCTCAAACTTCTTTTACTCATTTCTGTCTTCCTAATGCCCTTAACTACAGACTGAAGCAGTCCAGTCCTTAACCACACACTGTGTGTCCAGCACAGATCTCTCCCTCTCACTGGAGGTCTGCTCTGAACACCTCCTGTGCTCAGACTCACATTCTCCTGCTCCTCAAGCGAGGGTCGGCCGTAACCACTGCCTGATGAAACTCACGGCAGCAGAACAACTGGAAAGCCTCCAAATTACTAAAAATAGACGTGTTTTCAGACAGGCCTCGTGTTTTTGTCCAAAACAGGGATGGGCAGAAGATTACTTACACCTGAGTCCACGCGCTCATTTAGATTTAATGAAACAGGAGCCGTGCTCCGCTGAGCAAAAGCTCATCTATACAACACAATGAGCCCAAACCCAGACAGGCTCTGAACCTCAGCGCAACCTCACCGTGTTTCTGTTAAGCACAAAACTATTCAACTCATCATTCAACACAAACCCACAGAATCTTTCAACATTCACATTCATGCATTTACAGTGAGTTTATTAGCAGTGAATTTAAGTGGTATGCTTTTGTGCGTCATTTGTGCGTCAAACGCAATCCCAAAACCTTTGCACTGCTAGCACAAAACTCAGGAACAACTAAAAAACAACTGTAGCAGGACCATGTACAGTGGCTGTAAATAAAACAGTACGGCACCCTATTCAGGAGTTACATGATACAGGGTTTTATTAACAGGTGAGTTAAACTATCAGCCACGAAAACAGGAAGAAGAAAATGCTGCTTAACTCACCATTTAATCATGATAATGATGCAGTAAAATAAACTTACCAGCTGATTAAAGGGGGGAATAACTTCTATGTCACAGGTTATACATCCAATCACACGCTGACAATCATACACACACACACACACACACACACACACACACTCACACACACTCACACACACACACTCACACATATGACACAATGTGACAGAACTAGTTACAAAAACAAAATAAAATAAATAAAAAATAGGTATGAAGTTCGGGGGTGTCACAGGTGGGCTTGTTCAGCCTCTGTGAGTGTTATGTTCTGTTTGTGTCATCGCACATGAATGCCTGTTTAAATTCTCACATAAGTTCTGACGGCCCTGGAGAGTCAGAACATGCTACACACAGCTGTGGTCCAGCTCAGAGCTACACCAACACATTAAAAAGAGTGAATTTCACTTCAGATGGATCACACTCACTTACAGCAACAGTCATAAGTTTTCTGTATCGTTTTAGCACCAGAAGCTAAAACTCTATCTATCTATCTATCTATCTATCTATCTATCCGTGTGCGTGTGTTTACAACACTAAATAATATATAACAGATAAACGAGGCCTCATGTATAACAGATGAGCAGAACAGATGTGTGTAATATATACATCCATTTTAATTTGACTACATTCTGACAGGTTTTCTGCTCATGTTTCACACAGGAGATTCAGATGCTTCAGATAGACAGCTTTTGTTCTAGATCGGTTCTCATGTAAAGAACATGGAGTGACAAAACTCCTGAGCGTGAGGTCACACATTCAGACGTCTGTCAGAGCAGACACAGGAGAGTTTAACACAGACTGAGATCTTCCTCTATTGTTAGTGAAGTCAGGTAGCTGTGTGTGAGATCAATCCGGCCCCCCGCTGTGACCTATATAAAGTCTAGATTAATCTCGTTCCTTTGCAATTAGCCCACATTTCACTTCCCTGCGCTGAGCCATAAAACATACTGCCGTAACCCGAGCGATCACATACACGCCTCTGTTCTGCCGGCATGAGTGACGGCACACGCAGATGTGTGTGTGTGTGAGAGAGAGTTAGTTGTGTGTGTAAGAGACAGAATGAGTGACTGTGTGTGTGTGTGTGTGTGTGTGAGAGAGAGAGAGAGAGAGAGAGAGATTGCATGTAGAATACATCTTCATTTTCAGGTCAGTCAGGCATTATGATTTTGGAAATGTAGCTGAATACAGTGAGAGTGTCTAAAGTTATAGCTTATAAATCTCTAAACGCTCTTTACCCTTCATTCCACAGCCCTGCTTAGCAATTTCAGTTCAAGGGATTATATGCTCACATACATACGTACACACACACGCACACACACGCGCACGCACACACACACACGCACACACACGCGCACACACAGTTATTTACAGCTGCCATTTAAACAATTAAACATTTTAAAGTTTAACTCAAAGTTTAACTCAAGCTTCATGGTTCTGTACCCTCCTATCTAAAAAAAAACAGGTAAAATAGTTTCACTGCTTCAGAGGAACGAGAACAATTATAAAAGATTTAATTTGGGCTGACAAGCTTCACATCTGTGTGTTTAAACTTTGACTGCTTCCAGTGCAAATCATTATAAACCATGTTTCTTGTTTCATTTACACACTGTGAGATGAGAAAACATTTCTTTACATGAAAGTAGAACAATTCTCTGCAACTCTGTGACTCACCCTGAGAAATTTAAAAGTAAATCACCTCCTCTGTCTTTAATCACAGCTATTATGTGCTATAATTCCATAAACACTCTTAAAAATACATGTTCCCAAAGGATTATTTGTCTGGTTTTCGGTTCCATGAAGAACAGAATGTTTTAGTCTTTAAAGTGGACTAAAAAAATGGATCCTTTTAGCATCTGTACTTTTAAGAATGAAGCAACATTCACCTTCTGTTAGACAACAACCATGCTCACGCAGTCTTACTGTAGACAGACTGAAGTACACTACTAAGTCCAGTGCCATCATTTGTATTTCCTTATGAGTTTTTGCAGATTTTCTTGTCTATACAGTGAAATAAGTGCCCATAGAAAAACAGTATAGAGCAAAACCTCTGTAAATACCTCACTAGCCACTGCAATGTTTTAAACCTCTGATTCGACTTATATTGATCAGAACGGTTGAGGTGCAATCCCACGGCAAAATGAACGGACCGTTTGAAGCCGAGACGCATTCCAGGGCTCGACGGGAGCTCGTCTTTCACATGCTAACAGCTGACAGCACTGGAAAGCTAAAAAGACTGAGAAGAAAGGATGAAACAGAATATTCCAGCAAATGAAACACTTATTAAAATGTGTTGGAAAAAATTCCCACCTTGTTCAGTAAATTCTATCAAAGCGCCGCTTTAATCTTGATTATCATTACATAAATGTTTCATTTTTAAAAAGACTTTCCACTTTCATCAGGAGTGAAACTAAGTGAAATGGTCTTACATTAGAAACGTCTCATTTTTAGATCGTCTCAAGGACAGTCCACATCACCTGCGAGGGCAAACCTAAAAAAAAACCAGTTTTCCATTAAATGAGATGACGTGACTCGCTGTAGCCGAGACATTATTAACATTAATGACACCACTGCCCACAAAACCTTCAGCTATAACCCGGCTAACAGTCAACATTCCTCTCTAAACAAATGACAATTATTCTTAGACTATTCTTAGTTAGTGTAATGCTTTAAAAACGTTAACATTTTTTAAATAAATGCTCTTAAAATGAAGCAATAATGTTAATATTCCTTTTAAAAATGAACCTTGAACATTCACAGAATTAACAGTTTCACCTACATGACTTCACAACACAAAAGATGCACAACAGCTCAACGCTGTACTAACATTATTTTCAAATGAACTCATACGTGAAGGTCATTCAACCGTTCCCATTTAATTTTTCCCTTAAATCCATCTTCCATGTCCCTGCTCCTATCCTGTCCAAACACACCGGGAATAATTGCCACTCTGGCATTGTCAGACGGACGGCAGCGACACACTCACCAGCTGTACGTATGAGTGTGTGTGTGTCCACAGCAGCTTGGCCACAGGAATACAGGAAGGCTGGAAAACGAATCTTCCATGCAGCACACATGGGAAGACTGGTCTCCACGCTGCTTCAGGCTAATGCAAAGCCGCAGAGCTTCTAACACAGAAGAGACTATTAGCAGTGATTGAGATTTGTGTTCTGTGTTTATCTGCACAGACAGGTGGACACGTTTCTGCTCTGCTTTAGCTTCTGCTGAAGCACTTCACTGGTTCTCCTGCATCCTGCCTGCTGTCCATTTGCAACTTTCTGTTCAGCTCTCATGAGCCCAATTTTTTGACCTGGTGAAGCTCGGCTCTGAGACACAGGCCGTTACGTGACCTGAGCGTGTCTCCGGTGACTACATCAGGTCGAGGACATGAGCAGAATTTTCAACAGGTTTCTGGAATAACAGTGATGTGTGACATTTCTGTGCCACAAACGGAACAGCAACAACCAGTGTATTTGTGTAACAGCCGACAAACATACATCACGGCTGTTTATCTCCCTGTACGTCACATTTTAGCAACAGTTTAAAGGTATAATGACCAAATGTAATTATTTCTCTAACTTTTTATTAGAATACAACCAGAAAATGCAGGAAATTTATAAGCAGTTTTACAAAACAGTAACAAAATTTGTGTGTAAACCTTTCTGTAAAAAATTCTGTGTTTTCAAGACAGACAGAAAAATGATTACTGATGGTCATTAAAACTGCAAAAACAATGAGGGTAAAACACCAGTTGATGGTAGCCTAAGACTTCTGTACTGTAATGTACTGTACATCCAATAATATTTACTGTTGTTAGTATATGTTAAAAATAACTATGAAGTAATGAGAAAATAATGAGCGTCACCACTGAGAACAACAGAAAATCAAAGGTTACAGAGAACTGGCGTGAAAATATCGCTGCGATGCAAAACACATATACTGCTGGAGTCAAACATGCCAGTTTCATCATTTCTGCAGCTTTCTTCTGATTTGGGAATAAAATGTGACCTGCACATGTTCCCACGAGACACAGAACGGCTCAGCTCCAAAAATACCTGATGTGTGCAAACAGACGAGCCGGTCGTTTCTTTCATCGCTCAGAAACAGGAAACGCTAAAGCGACTGAAAGTTTAGAAAAGCTGAAATTTATAGCATCTCCTAAAAACCGTGAAGTGCCCAGTTTCCATGGGAACCGCAAAGCAACGGAGATGAGGTTGCCCACCTGACATCACTGAAATCCCAGAGAAACAACCTCAAACCTCGAGACTCGTAACACAGACTTACAAACACACACAGCGTCGATCAAACAGAACAATCACTGGTGGAAACACAACTGATGTTCCTCATGAACAGATTCAGCGATTATCAGTCAGCAGGACTGTGATAAGATCTGATGCTGTGAATCTGTTACTATTGTTACTCACTGCTGTATTATTGACTAATTGCCTTTCATAACATCTTGCCAGCTAGAGAACTAGTAAACCAACTGCGTCCCTCATTAGCGCTGATGATAAATATTATTTATCACAGAACTTAGAGAAACTAAGTGCTTATTTTATTATACATTATAATACATTATTCCATTCTGGCTTTCCCTGATTCCAAAACATTTTAGGTTGTAGTAACGTTTCCCTAATGTTTTCATTAAGTAACAAAAACATTAAATATTATTTGAATGTTCTAAGAACATTAAAAACCTTTAGTTTTTAGATGCTGTGCTAACATTATTGCTTGTTTATACAAATGTCACACATGAAATATTTAATTCCACTAACAACTTAAGAATAACGTTTTAACTTACATGATAAATCATGTTTAAAATTCCACAGCATCACTGCAAGACGTCACTGCAACAGAAAACTTCCAGACAACTTTAGCCAACATTCAGAGAACGCTCCCAGCTGTAACATGCTATAGGTAAGTGACACTTAAAAACTGATTTCAAAGCTAAAAGCTGTAAAGCAATGAATCTTCTGTCCAGATTCTTGTTTACCTAATCCGCTGGCGGTGCATTTTCTCAGCCACTGCCGTGACGGTTCATCGGACTTTATCTCCCTGTTAGACAAAAGAAAATTTCAACAGGGTCACTGTCAATAAATAAAAGAAACTCAAAACATTTCATTTGTATGTTAATGTATGAATTCAATCTGAATAATGCGAGACTCAAACAGGATTGGTTGATTAGAGAAACCTAATAAAAACACAGAAGTTACAGAGAAGAACTTCGGAGAAGAAATGATTGATACTTTGCATAGAGAAAAATGTTTGAATTTGAGGATCACTTAAATATATTTTGCTGGTTAAATTAGAGTCGAACTCTCAGAAACCTCATCAGTAATGTGATGTTAAAGTCTGTCATCACATGGGGTCAGCTGTGTTAAATCCTCACTTAAACTCTATCCTGCATGACTGCACACAATGTTTAGACACTCCTGGCTCACACCTTTGCTAATGTTTGTGGAGTGACTGATTTATTTGACTGATTTACTACACAGCAGCAAACTGGATAAAACTCCATAAACCGGGTTCATCTCTGAAGTAATTTACTCATAACACTGAACCGATGAATTAGGCAGGACGTTACTCTGAAAGAGAAATTCAAAACATGTTAACAGCAGCTCAAAACATGTTAGCTGAAAATCTCGTGACTTACACACAAACCGCTCACAGTTAATTGCTGAACTGATGGTGACGTGAACAAAGAAACTAATTTAGCTTCAACAAAACCCTTCAGTAGTTGTCAGAACTCAAGCTGTGCGGTTCCTGCAGGAACCTTCTCATGTTCAGACTTCTGCAGAGATCTCAGAACATCTGATGAAACGTTTGTGTTAATAACCTCCTCACTGTAAACAACTCTGTGTTCATGTGGCCTGTTAAAGAAGAACAACATCCTGGAATGTGGCACCACTTTAAACATCTGACGTTAAGCTGCTTTCATCAAAGACAAATGTCTGCCAAACTATTTGACTTCTAATAAATATGACAAATAATAAACACAAGTAGGTTACAGCTGATGCTGAGGAAAGAAACATATGTTCTATTCAGTGTAATCTTACCAGCTGTCGTTGTTTATTACAAACACTATAAACACAAAGGAAACGTTAACATACAGAGCAGTAACTTTCGATTAGACGTATAACGTGTGAAAGCTCAGAAAATGGACAGATAACAGCGCCACCTGCTGGACAACATATAAACTACTCACTCGTTTTCTGTGGTTCTCATTCATTGACAGATGACAAATATTTGTTCTGTACTGTTCTGATTTGTCTGGTATTTGTGAAACTGAAAAATACTAAAGATATTAGCAATTAACACTGACCCTGAAATAAGATCCATATTCCATGTTAACTCTCTCTCTCTCACACACACACACACACACACACACAAACTCTC
>JBAJNP010009782.1:0-17505 GCA_036877545.1 Yasuhikotakia modesta | reverse complement strand
AAAAAAAATACATAAACAGAAAAAAATCAACTACCTGCACTTAACGTCTGTCGGCTGTATAGTGAGCTATTGATGTTTTCTGTCCCCTCACCCAAACCATTTTCGATGACTTCTGGAACAGAAGCTCACCAAGATTCTTAAACTGGATGATCCCCAGAGAAAGTGGGTCAAGCTATGGGGGGATTAGACAGACTTTTGCTCTGTTGGTCCGTCATGCTAAATTTTAGGGAGGCTATGCAGTAAAGCTTTGGCCCAGACACGGGGGAGATTCCTAAAAAAGAACAAAGGCTGAGTGAACAAAATACTAATATATTTGGAGTTATTTAATTGCCAGAACACAGTGTTCCCTTAGCTGAACTGGTAGAGCAGTATCAATGTTTTAGGTTTCATTCCCAAGGAATTTCCAAGGAGTTTGTCAGATGTATAGGTCCTTGAATGTGCTGTTAGTCGCTTTGGGTAAAAGCACCTGCCAAATGCATATATTAAATGAAAACCCAGAAAGGTTTTAAAAAGCGGAGAGCAGACTGTGCCATGCAGTTCTTTTCCCAAATGCATCTTTCTTCAAGACCACAACGTTTTGTCGTTTTTTTTTTAGTGATTTATTTTAAAACACACACACACATCAGTGCATGGTAATGTCTTTGTAAAAGCATCACACTGGTCAAAAGGCAGCTTATATAACATTTTAACAGCCTCATCATGGAGGTATTTAATCAGTTTTAATATTTCCATGTCAGGATGTCAAGTGTTTGTTTGAGAAGCAAGTGGAACGGTACACAGGCTTTTCCAGGCTGACTGACGGCGAGCTAATGAACCTGTATTACGACTGTTACCAAAATTAGCCTCCTGCTGTTGAGGGCATTTTGTAGCTTATTCTACAGTAACTTTACGTTTACAGTTTCTGTGAGAGGGATGACAGCCAAATCTCTGGACCTGAGGAGAGACATGAGAGGAGAGTGTGACAGCATAGCAGATACAAAACACACACATATGCCTCTACAATGCACCAATATATGCATCTGCAATACACACATATATGCATCTACAATACACACACACACACGTATACATCTACAATACACACACACACGTATGCATCTACAATACACACATGTATGCATGTACACACAAGACGTCTTACAAAAGCCTTATAGCTATAGGGGACTGCAGGTTATTTCCACACTGTCAGTCAGTTACAGTCGAGCACAGTGATTCTGTTTTAATGATGGTCTTTTGGCCTCAAAGGTGCTGTAACACAAAGTGAAGGAATGACGGCTGTTTGCTGGTCAGGGACACAGACTGGACTCTGTACAGAACTATAGTTCCAAATGCTGGGCCTCCTGACTGTTGCTCTGGACACATTTACATTTTTGTAGATATATTTTTTCATTTATTCATTATTAATCTGTGTTTTTCAGCTGTCGTACATATAACTTCCGTTTTCATTTAACTACTTTTGTTGAATATTGTATACATTTAGAAAATTGTATTTTGAATACTTTTTTCTCACTTTATTTATACATTTTCAAATTTACAAAATTTTTTCAAAACATTTTAAAAATCCAGTTTATAATACTTTTATATTATTATATCAGTCATTGTCTCCCTTGATCTGTAGATACATCATCCGCTATTGAAAGCATCTGCCCCACAAAGGTGAACTTTTGTTCTGATTTGTTCATTTTTCTCTGTTTTCCCCGTCTGTTTCTTTATGTTTCCTTCTTTAGACGGCATTGCAGAAGTGATTAATCATATCTACACTGTTCCAATCTCACCCAGACTGTAGTCACAACTAATTCAGGTGCTTTGTACTAATGAAAGCAAATGGTTGTCATTTTATGCAGCTGTTGGTAGAATTACCCATTTTCAGCTCACTTGCTCAATACATTGTTTTATTCCTAGTTATACTCTAATGTTAGAAACCCAAAACTTAGCCCCACCCATCAACCCTCAGCCTTTGTTATGCTCTCGAGCATTACACTCCGCCCTTCCTCTCTGTAACATTAACCAGCCATGATGCCTGTTTTAAAAGAGAAGAAAACCAATAAACATCAGAAAATAAATGCAAACAGTCCTAATGTGATTCACAGTTTGTTCCCTGAGGATTTTTTTTGAGTGAAATAAAATTATAGATACAAGACAGCCAACAGTCCACAGGCTGATGTGAGTTTACAGCACAGTCCAATCGTGGAATATTTCTGTTCTTTGATGTGTAAGATTTTCTTCTGAAGAGCCGAACAAACAACAGTTCCCATCTACTCTCTGTGTTCTGAGGGTTTAGTATCTTTTTAGGAAAATGTTTCATTCATTATAAATACACAGAATGGTTCAGCATAATGCGGCTCTGTTCTAAAATCTAAAGAGCAATTGAATTAAACGTTGACTATTATCCTACGCTACACACCAGCTTAGCAACATGCTAACAGCTAATTCTTGGAATCAATGTGGATCAGCTGTGGATCAGAACCGTTTGTGTGCCGTGATGAGTTGCTCAATCTTAGTTAGGATGCTGTCTTAAAAGACAGCTGCTCATTTAGGCAATACCCAGCTACCAATTTTACGCTGTAAGAACGTTTCCCTAATGTTTCCAGGAAATAACCAACACATTAAAATTGTTATTCTGAATGTTGTAGGAACATTAATGCAACATTTAGATTTTGCATTAACATTATTGCTTTAATTTTTGATTCAAACATTTTTTTTATTCTGTAACTTTATTTAAATGTTCCACGAACAACCTTTTTTAATGTATTGTATATTCCAATGTATATGTATATGATGTATTATCCAGAGAACTGATCAGTCCTTAAACTAACAATGAACATAATTAGCATTTAATGAACATTTTTGCTGTTAATTAGACTGTTGCATTTCTTTGTTAACAACAGCGGCCCGAGCTTCAAATCCCTGCAACAATGCATCTCAGCAAGGCCTGTGGATTCCCCCTGGCAAGTGCATTCTTGTTTGACAGTTGATCACACTAACATCCAAAGCTTTCATATGCTCCATGTGTGCTGTAGTGTTTGAGGCCAGACTCAGCAGTTCTGATAACACGTTTCCGGCCTCTTCATCACGAATCCCCACGAATCATTGTTCAGCCGCACTCTCCTCTTCCCCCGTCACAGCGGCGTCCTGGGCGAAATATGCTAAGCACGCATAACCGCGCGCAATCAATAACGCCATCCGTGCCTTTGGCTTTTGCATGCATGTGGAAACTCAGAGGAGAATGAATGGAAGCTGTTTAATATATCAGCCCATTGTGAGCGTGGAGGGTTTAAAGACGCGGAGCGAGTGTGTCATGATGAACTGCGAGGGATGGCTGTACGGCGTCTCTTTAATAGAAAGATAGATGACTTGCTTTATAGGTAAACAGAATTTTAAAGACTCTCATTTTTGTGCTGAAAGGTAAAACAAGAGCAAATTTAGTTCTTTTTGTTTGTCTGAGGCGTAACGGAACATGTGAATATATTAAAAAATTTTTAAAAAATCTGTCAAAGAAATGTGTTTCTCACAATTTTATTCACATATTCAAAATCTGTATTTCAATTCCAGCAAGGCTATTTTTTATTTAATAGGACTTCACAATCAAACAAATTAACTGATTTGTTTTGCTTTTTCAAGTGACTTTGATAAACCGAACAAAGCCAAGGTTTGATCCCTGCCTCCTTTAATTATTAATTATCACTTGCATCCCGTGTTACCAGCTGTGAGAAAATGAATCCAGTCTGAATCATGCTCCAGTTCACTTCTGTTTCCACTGGCTTTGAATGTGAGGCTCAGTGAACACCTCAGATTGATTAGAAAACCCACATTCCCCGTCAGCAGCGTGATAGAGTCATGAGTGTTTGACAGATGGCGTCATGTGACTGGCGCTGAAAGCAAGTGTGAGCCTGAGAAAAGGCCTACCTGTTTTAATTAGGCAGGAATGCATCTCTAAGCACAGCTGTGTTCTCTCACACTCTGTCTCTGCTTGTGTCAGGCCAGCTGTGAGACAGGCTTTCCTGTCAGATCTACAATCTTTCCGTGCGGAGAGCTGATCAATCGCTCTCCCTTGAGAGCCGTGTACACAGAGAAAATTGAGTAAAACAAAGGCTTGTGTGTAGATCGAACGATTCCACACACGATGGTTCTGTTGTCGGTGGTCAGACTGCATGAGATTCTGAAGATGTATTTTTTGCCTGATTTTAAGAAAAAACTAAATGCATTATTTAAGTAAAATTATTCTAAATTAATATTGAGTAATTTAGTTTTAATATACAAGACAAGACAAGATGATGTTTTTGTATTTGTTGTAAAATATTTACATTTACTGTATGTTATATAGATTAAAAGATTTTTTAAGCAACCCATGTAATAATTTTAGGTTGTAAGAATGTTTCTCTAACAGTTTAATGAAGTAATATGAACTGAATATTTTAATATTTTAAACGTTCCAGGACCATTCAAAAGTTACTGCAGGAATGTTTTTGATGGCTTTGAAAGAACTTTTAGAGAACATTTGCCAACATTCTGAGAACATACACTGATAGCTGGGTGCCACATCCCAAAACGCAGCAGGGAAGGTATATGATCCATTATGTAACACACACCCTCTCTTTGTTTCCTAGAAACCAAACCATGACTATTATTTTGAGCATTAGCATGAGCATTATTTTCCACCAGTTGAGGAGAATAGAGGGACACATTAAACATGATGCCTGTTTCACCCTGTGTATTTCTTCTCAGTAGATTGTATGTATAGAATATACTGTATGTGTGGTTTATTTGTAGCAGTGAGAGCTCAGTACATTTTAGGCTCTGGTCCATTAGAGTTTGGTCACCGGTGTGAGAAAATGGGAATCAGTGCTGGCAGGGTAAAGTTATCTCTTCACAAAACACACAGATAGCACACACACACACACTGAAACAGAAATACCAATGACAACAAACACATCCGTACGTTTGGTGAATCAGTGAAGCAAATGGTTCAGGGGGGTATTTGAAATCTTTGTGCTGAGATGTTGCCATGATTGTTCTGATGACCCAAAAACAAGCCAGGGTCCTTCTCTTTTCTCCTGTAGGAATACGTCTCGGATGATCGGATAAATGCCAGCCGACAGTATTGGCTCTCTTGTCAGCACAGATCGGAGTCTGTCAGAGGGCCCTGAGCCCATTGGTAATATACAGGAAGGCTTACCCAGCTAATAATTTTATGTTGTAAGAACGTTTCCCTAGCGTATCATTATGTATTGTTTTTAAGCATTCCTCTAACTACTAAGAATAATTTTTTCTATGTGTGTGTGATACATAATGTTCAAAAACATAACTGCAAAAATGTTTGTGATCATTTTGAGAGAATTTGTAGGTAACATTTGCCAACGCTCCGAGAACGTTCCCTGTTG
This sequence comes from Yasuhikotakia modesta, assembly GCA_036877545.1. Classification (NCBI taxonomy): domain Eukaryota; kingdom Metazoa; phylum Chordata; class Actinopteri; order Cypriniformes; family Botiidae; genus Yasuhikotakia; species Yasuhikotakia modesta. Next base: position 12,124 of record JBAJNP010009782.1, on the reverse strand, counting down.
GTCACGTAAGTCTGATTTGTTCAGGTGTATGGTTTTGTTTTTATCTTGTGCAGGGCTTTTTTCCCATTGATTTTAAAAGTGAGTTAATCCCATAAGATCCTGCATATATTGGAATTAAAATAGCCACATCGATTTCACACTCAGTGGTCAGTTTTGGGGCAGGTTGCTATCAGTGATTTAGTCACAGCGAGTCAAATCTGTGTGAGAAGAAGCACCTGTGCATGTCTGAAACACATTTTTCAGGTTTCGAATGCCTCCTGAGAAGTTATTGTCTAATATATTGCTATGCCACGACTATTGACTTCAGTTCCCTGTCATCTGAGAGCAAAGTTATGAACAATATTTACTGCAGATAGCTGGAGTTAATCCTATTACAGCTGAAATTGAAGCTTTTTAAGCTCATGTGTTTGCGAGACGTTCTCTGTGAGTTTCCAGGATTTAATACCAGTCCCAAAGGCCTATTAGCGATCATACAGCCTAGTTACACTTTCAATAGCTTGATTGTTTACGAAATATATTTTGGTTGCCTTCTGGTTCCCTTTGTGTAGATTTTAAACACTGTCCTTGAGTCTCGTATGTGGTGGTGTGGCACATTTAATAAAACAGAATAATTAAATAGTCAAACGTCTGCAATGATTTCTGTTTTACAGAAACAGAAAGTGCCCCGCGGAGGCAATAGGTAACAATCAAAGGAATGAATTGAGTTTAACTTGCTGTGCAGTGGAACAGACCTCTCACAAACTTAATTATGGTACAAACTCTCAAAGGGGACTTCAAGTGCTTGCAAAGCAACAATGCCTCCGAACCAAACTCCTCTTAATTTATTGAAAATATTTATTTTTCTTTTACAGGCTAAACCTCTGCTGACTTGTTATGTAATGCATAAATTTATAGCGTTATTCATGTACTATTCATTCAAATGCTCTGAGGCCTTATAGATCCATAGAGCTTGATCTCTTAAAATTATACCTTTACCCGCCAGTGCAATGGTAGTTATGTGGGTTTATATATTTATGTCCCTCGGTGAAAAGGGCCTGCAAAGTAAATAACCGTAAATGTGCAGTTTGCCAAGCCACAGCGTTGACTAAACCCTCCTACGTGTGAAATTGAATCTATATTATTGCCGCAAGCTGCTCTAGAACTTTCTCTGAGTAAAACTGTGCTAATTTGCAACCTGCTTCACTGTCGTTCCGAATTTACATTCCCAATGACACACGTTTTAACGTGCTGTAAGTTCCTCTGCATACTGTGAGGGAACGTTATGGCCTCAGGCCCCAAGTCAAACAGTCAGGACAGAAAGTTCCATCACTCCCGTCCTCCTATCAGGTTGTCCGCTAGTATTGCTAGGTGACAGAAGGTCTTGATTGGCCCAGAGCATCACCTGGTGCTCGGTAGGACACCAGAGGACACTGGGAAGGACTGTGGATCCATAGCCAACAGGAGAACGGGATAAAAATACTCTGCTGACAAGTCAATTAATCAGGGTTTGAAGGTGTTACTGTGAAGGAGAAGAGTCGTGAGGTGAAGATCAGCAGGGCTTACAGGTTTATGATGAGATGACGTACAATAGGAACTGTAATGTAACGGCGTATGCTAATGTCACGCAATGACAACTCATTAAATGTTTACAAAAAGCATCATTTGTAACATAATGTGCATGACTGGTTGTTGCAACTGATGGGCGTGGCAAAAATGTTCATGATTTCAAGTAGAACATTGACAAAAATGACAGAACTTTATTTTGTGGTGAAGCGCAGCCACTGTTGGACATTGTTAGAAGTCAAATCAAATAAACTAGCGAGGTGTGAACAGTATGTTGAGACGGGAGTTTATTTTTCAAAAGTCCCCAAGGCCAAAAGTGCCCATAGTTAGAGAAAACAGCCTTACGCAGCATCTTCATTATCTTCTCCCTGTGTGCCTGCTGTATAAATCCATCTTTTATTTAAGTGTCTCCCTCCTCCACTGTCTTACTGCAGATGAACATCAAACATTGCTTCTTAAAATCATTCACATTAATTCAGAACCCTCTCGGCAGAAATACTGCATAACAATGCGCTGAGCTGTCTCCTCAACACCAGTGTGAGTGTGAGCTGTCAATCAGTGCCAGAAACGCAGAGAAACAGATGAGAGATGTGTGGCCCCCTGCAGGAGGGGCTGTCAGGTTGATGTGATCTTCTTGTCAGCGTTCTGGATGGGATGTCCAGATGCCTTGGAACAGTGACCACAGCCCGTGTGCGTACCTGACTGGATAGCATTGTTCAGCAACTAATCTGTTATTGTGGCTCAAATCTTGTTTTTGTGTACTGGGAATATATATGTAGCATATTGTTAGAATTGAGCCTTCATTTACAAACATATCTGGGAGAAAATGGCAACAAAATCTAATGGCAAATCATAAATGTTTGACATTTAAGCCATTTGGCAGGGATCTCATGATATATTTTCATATGATCTTCTAGGGAATAGGAGTGAACTGTAATGTTTGTTGTTTCTCACAGAATATAAGAATTACATATTTTTATACATATACACGCCACCTTGTAGAAATGTTTTGTTTTTCTGTGAGATTAGGATGGAAAATGCTGATTAGCAGACACTTTTTTTAAGTTCACGAAAGGTAAACGTTTAGCTGTCGATTACATCACAACAATATTTCTCAGTGCCTTGCTAATTGAGTTGTAATGCAAACCTAATTAATTGCTGACTCTGTGAGACTTTGTGAGACTGTTGCTTTGCTAATTCAGGCCCAACTGTGTCAGCTCTGCATTTTCTTAGAACGTTACACATGAAGGAATGGTGCATGACCAGGCCTCGAACCTTTGTGCACAACAGTTGAGATAATAATTTCACATGATCTCTCAGACACAAGGACTGAGAGGCAGTGAGTGGGAAAAATAAAGGTCTTGAGGGTCTCCATCATCCTCCATGATGGATGATCTCTCTGACTGAACGTGCAGCCAAAGTTCAGCGGTCCGTCACCTGAGATACTGTAGTATTGATTTCCGTGTAGACATTCGGTGCAACGCTCAGCGCTCTGAGCCTTTTGATAAAAGCTTTCATCCATAATGCCATTCGTGTTGGTAAACCATCTGAGACATGGAAACCGGAGCAAGCAAGCTTAGAGTGTGCTACCAATGTCTTAACTTTGACCTCTCAGATTACGCTCATCATTATCGATCTCAGTGTTTCGTCTGTTCTGACACCCTTGGTGTGACCTGTTATGTCCAATCACAAGAGATATATTTTACAGTTTCACTTGCTATAGATCATTTTCTCACAAGACAAACAATTTCACTGAGTGTTTGTGTCACCTAGTAACTATCTAAGGAGACCATAGCCCCATTCACACATACAGTCTTTACTGCTGATTTACCAGTAATAGAAACTAATTTCATTAATCTGGCATTGTTTAAAGAGTGTTAATTTTTTTATATAAAAGAACTGTGAGATTTTAGTGTTTGTATCACATATAAATGTAATATAATGAAGCATACTGCTTATCTTGTACATTACAGGGAAAATCAAAAAGGAAAGATAAATATAAAAAATGATATAGAATATTAATTTATAGACTCTATAGACTAAAATTATAGACTTTTTATATAGACTTTTATAGAATAAAAATTAATCACAATCATGACATTCCCAACCTGTATGACTTATAAAAAAATACATTTTAAAATATGTTGGTAACCAAACAACAGTGGCACCCGTTGATTTACATTGTATGGACACCAAACCACTGACATTTCTCAAAATATCTTCTTTTGTGTTAAACAGAAGCAAAAAGTCACAGGTTTGGAATGACATGAGGGTGATGAGGTTAAATCATGGTTGAATTTTCGTTCCTTCAACTCCATATATACCTACATTTGAATACACAACAGTAAGTCTGATTCAGGCTTCCTCTTGTGTTGTATTTAATGATTAAAGGATGCTTTACTTCTTTGAAACTAACAGTCACCACATTTCTTTCTCTCTGTGCAGTTTGTCTGACCCCAGGGAAGCAAAAGCACTTTGTTAAGGTGTGCACCACGCCTTAGCAGAGGGGGAACTCATTTATAGGCTACACTCTCAGCTTGTTCTAGTTTATTAGGACACAGCCAAGTCACCAAAGGGGCTGAAGAGAGTGGCCAGGCTGCGGAATGTTCTGTGAAAAGAGCTTCTTTCATGAATAACTCCCAAGAGCTTTTCCTGTAAGAAAACAACGGACCTTTAAGCCCTTATCACCACTGTAATAGAGGCAAGGTGACTGTTCCATTACATCAAAACAAGAGGTTTTGCATTCATTACAGTTACAGGAACACTGTATGACCGCAGTCAGCTACTACTGTAGGCAAAGATGAGCGTTATTAACACCACAGTGTTGATCACACTATAGTCTTTACATATATGTGATTAGTATTATTTCTGTTGTCAGTATACTGGTCTGTTGTTAACTTTGGGAAATGCGTTTTTTCTTGGTCTACACTTTTTAGACATGTTTAATTAAGAACTATTTTTTGTGCTAGTAAATTTGATTGGCACTTCATGCAAAATCTGTGTTATGTATATCATGTATTATGTAAGATTTAAAAGACACTTTGGACAAAAGCATCTGCCAAATGAATGAATGCAAAATGCTATTTTACACAGGTTAGAAATAAGCTGTACATCTTTGACTCATTTGTAGCAGACAAGTATGGGAATATTATATCAAAGTGTGCGACTTGTAATCAAAGCAAAAAATTCAAATCAAAGCAAATATTTCCAAGCTAAACTTTCTTAAACTGTGAAGTGTGTCAGATCTGTCTGCTTGCGTTCCTCTTGTCAGCCCCGCGCTGAGCAGTTTTGTCTGTGATATTTAGAAACCCACCATTGCTGCATATTCTAAGCTCTGTCACTAACGCAGCAGGAACACACTTTCAGCTAATTAGAATCTGGAGATTGCACATTGTCTGACACCCAAACCAGTTCACAGATGGAAGGGAGGAAATTTCTAGAACTTGGGAGAGAACGCTGGGGCCAATGGTGCCTGACGAGGAGGACAAGCTAGCAAAAGAGTTTTGGCTAATTAAAACCAATACCAATCAATATTGGCTAGCTTGAATCAAAGACTGAATAGCCTGTGTTTACATGCAGCCACACCGATTTTGTACATAAAACAGACTGTTATGCTATATTTTGTTAATGTACCCCTCACCACTTAATTTGCAAAGACAAACACGTTATTGCTAGCATACCAAGTCAGTAATTTCTAAATATAGAGAGAGTTTGTGTCCTCAGGTGGCTTGTTCGCTAGGGAATCTTTTCAGGAAATGGTTTCTAAGAGACTTTCAGCATCAAAGTCTTCTGCAAAACTGTTTGAACTGCTCTTGGAAGTTCTAACATCCCCGCTGTCAAACACTGTGACGGACCACTGCTTCCATCTGGCTCAGATGTGTTGAATTAGAATCATTTTCCCCGACATAATTTGATAAACTTCTGTGGAGAACAAAAAGCATCTTTTTTGAGCGTTTCTCAGTCTTCATTGTTCTTCACCGCAATCTGTTTCTTCCCACAACAGCAGGTACGGTGGTACCAGGACAACGTTCGCTCTGAGAGAGGCTGAGAACATTTACAGTGTGATGTAAGCCATTAAATAACACACCTGCTGATCATTAAACCAAAATGAGCAAATTTACATTTTCTTAAATGATTTTTCTCCACCTAATGGAGGAGCCTTAGCATTTATGTAGCTTATCTCAGCTAACAGGGAGTGTTCTATATGTTGTCTTGCAGTAAGGTTAGTTGAACATTTTTAATGTTATACGTCTTATATATCAAGAACTTTATTAGTGGGAATAAAAATGTTTCACAATTAAAATTTTAAGTTTAAATTTAAGCTTTAATATCCAAGCTATAATGTTGCTGTCTACAAAAATTGATGTTTTTTTTAAATATTTCTAGAACTTACAAAATTATGTTTTTGGGTACTTAATGGAATTGTAAGAAGCTAAAATTGTAGCTGGGTATGCGGTACAGTATATGTCATTTCAGGAACCGTCTCTGCTCTGCATGTGTGTCTAATTTTAGTCTGGCCAAGCTGAATGAGAGTCTGAGGGGAGACTGGATGTCCTTTAACTCACCCCCTGAGAGACACTTAGCAGATCAGTCTTTGCTGAAGTTCAGCCTAATTGTGTGTTTTTCACTTGAACTCTTTTTAGCGAGGGGTCGCGGGATAAGACGCGGGTGTGTAAGTGGATTTCTTTGATTGCCCAGCGACTGATAGAGAGGTCTGTATTTGATCCTTGCTCTGAAAACAGCAGAGGGGGAAGTCTACAGAAGCTGTCACAGCTAACAGGAAATGTTCTCAGAACATTGGCTAAAGTTCTAAAAATTTTCTTATCGTAATATTAGTAGAATGTTTCTTTAACGTTATATATTAAGCCAGTATTTGAAATAAAAAAATACTTAAATAATGTTAATATAACCAAGCAATGATGCTAAGATAATGTCCAACATTCTTAGAGCAAATCTTTTTTCAACGTTTTTGTGATTTAATGAAACGTTACAGAAACACTCTTACAACCTAGAATTCTTAGAACTTTAGGACATTTGAACACACTCTCTGGCTGGAGTTAATACACTCACTGTTGCAGTTTTATCATAAAGGTCAGATGCTGTGTTTGGTGCGGTGCTGATTGTACAAAATGTGTCATTTGTCTCTAGCATGTACTAGTTAGGCCCTTTTGTGAATGTTAATTGTTGGATAGGGCATAATTAAAGTCATACCAAATGTTATACATGTACAGGACTCAACACCCTACTGAAATGACCAGCATGCATTTTCATTTACGCTGGTTAGGAAATTTTATTAGAAGATACAGTGTTGGTAGAATGTATTAGACCTGCAAGTATATGCATTTGTCCTTGAGATGTAAGAAAAATGTCTCATTGGCATGCAAGTCAAACAATGCATGTTTTAATATATAATAAAATATACTTAGTTTTGTTGCCAATGCCAGATTTAATCAGTTGATTCAATTGTGAAGTATTAAGCCTCTGGTATACAAAAGATTAATGCATAAGAGGTCATAGATACATTGCAACAAGGCAGCGAAATTTATTACCCAACAAATGGATAGGATCACCTTCATGGCACTGTGCGCATTCCTGTGGCATGCAAAGCATTTCCTGCGCATGGGTGCAAACACGCAGGGTTTGCGCCTTTGGTTAACTGCACGATGTAAATAAAAGATCTTGCAAAGAGTTGCCAGATATTTTTTTTTCATTTTCAATCCTCATTGACTTCAGTTTCATATTGATTTCCTTCTTTGTGTTTGCAGGGGCTGATAAAGTGTCTGTGCTTTGCTCACTTCCAAGGCCTTTCAATTCAAAAGGAACTTCATGGGGCCCAGAGTCGTGCTGAGGGCCAAACATAATGACCTATTCATGTTCGGTGGCTATTTTCTCACTAACCGCGTACGATTGGTGGGCGGATGCAATAATACAGGAGGAGAAAATATATTGTAGGGCATTTGTCTGGTGTATTAATTAATCATTTGTTCTCAGCTGTGACTGTGATTCTGTAGAAACGCTTCCCGTCTCTGTGGGAGCCTGATTGCGGCTCATCGCTGAATAGATTCGCTTATTGAGTAGATTTGGCTCAAATCTGTCTAGCTGATTGAGTGTCGCGCGACTTTCGGTTGTAATCATGGCGTGAGTTTCGTAGGACCACAAAAGCGGCATAACGCCAGTAAAATAAGTCCAATGTCACACATGGCTTATCTTTAATGGCATGTATAAAGCTGGGGGGGGGTAACCATTCACATCACTGAAAAGGTCACTTATATGGAAAGGCTGCGTGCCACAAGGAGGCTAATGAAATAGCTAATATTGTGGATGGGTGTAGATTTCATCATTTCATGGGTTATGGGCAGAGAAGCACTCATCCGGAGAGCTTTCTCAATAATATTTGGATACAAGCTTTTATAGAGACAAACAATTCAATATCAGATACAGTAATCCACCTTTGAAATTTACATAAACCGAATCACCATAAATTACAGCCAGGCATAAGAAACTGAAAACCAAAATATTTATGAAGGCACTTCCTAATGTCCCTCAGTTATAATTTGGAAACAGTTTTATGATTACATTATTTTCAGTGCTTTAATTCTCATTAGAACCGAAATTTCAATAAGCTTTTCCTTGCGTTTCCTGATGGACACCCACAACGGCCGCACGCGGTGAGGATAATCTAAACTAGCGAGTAGCGGTTTGCCTCTTTACGCCTGTGTCTTTAAGATCCGCCTTTTCCCTTTTTTGTATTTGGACATGTGGATTGTTACTAAATATTTACTGCACTCAACACCCCCCCAAAGAGTTCAAACACGGAGAGTGAAATCACACCAATTTCCGACGCGAGAAGGGCTATTTTCTGCCTTTGAAGCATTTTCCAGCCCCTGACTTTGCACCATCCTGTTGAGACGTGCCCAAAAATACACTCCTGCCAGCGTCCTGGCAACACGGTGGCATATGCGACGCGGCTGGCCTGCAGTGCCCCCCCGCAGGGCTGCCTGCACTCACATCATTGTCTTAAATACGAAACTGGCAGACTCGACGGGCAGTCACCACATAATACCCCCTTTATCCTCTCCGCCAACACAAACAGACATTTATAACTGAGGGACAGGTTAAAAACACAGAGCAGTGTGCTTTCCGCCACAGCGCGAGCGGGGAGAGTCGTGGAACGCTTTACACCCACTCAAAGGTCACGGACTGATTCAGTGTCCTCTGTTTGGATAGTTATCACAGCAGGGATTAAGGGAAATGGACTGTCTGATTGGATCTTGAGCTGTAGCTAATACTCTCTCTCTCCCTCTCTCTCTCTCTCTCTCTCTCTCTCTCTCTCTATCTTTCTCTCTGAGATATTGAGAATTATAACCTGTGAGGATGTCAAACTGCATAAGTACAAATGCACCCCTCACCTTGGGCTGTGGGTGAATTATTGTAGCTTTTGGAAGGTTTTTTCAGTGTAAATGGTGTTGAGAGCCCTTCTTACACAGAATACATGCAAATTCCTTGCTAATTTGCAGTTTATGCTGGGCCTAAAAAGTTAACTACATTTGTCAGCATGACAGCTTGTTAAAAAAAGCATGGCTTTTCCAGACGCAAACTATTTTTAGGCGTGTAGCATGCAGCAAAACATAACTTTATATCTCCCATTGTATTGTAATCGAACAAGCTTAGACAATAATCTAATATAATTACTCTGCCAGAATGTCTTTTTGGGAAGTTAATTTCTAGTGAGTCAATTTATTCAGACAGTTCATTTTAATGAACTTGTTCAAAACATTATTAACCGATTCATTTGAATTATCGCTTCTTGAAATTGTCTGCATGGTATTTTATGTATTCTTTTTTGTAGCAACACTAAAATTGCTTAAACACTGCTGTTTTTATTTCAGCTACATGGTGTTTATACTGTATATTATGTTTTTAGTGCATGTTTAATAATTTGCTGTCACCCTAAATGATATCATTATAGATAAATACTTCTCACATTAACTGAATAACAATCTTGCAACTGAATAACAATCATGTATTTTGAAGACATTTCCTCCTACAGAGCTTTTGCTTAGTATTGTAGTTTTACTGTAGTTGAACTACATTCAGTTATGAGTAGCTTGTAGTTTGGCTAGCTACAGTTTCACAGCAGATTCCCCAACACTGTTACACACTGTGTTCTCCACCTCAGTCAGTATCTTGTCAGTCATTCAGTCAGGCAGTGTATAACAGCATATCAAATCTCAATGCAGATCAACAGGGGCTTACTGTAAAATAAAGAGTATCAGATGACTCACAGCTCACCGTCCCTGCAGCACTTTCTCTGCCGGTGTTTCTCCATCACCTGATTTTATGATTCACACTCAGCAAAGACACTAGCCTCCAATTACACGCGTACAGCAGCCTCACCGAGAGGCTGCGGCGAAATGTAATTTCTGTTACTTACAAATCAACACCGTAAATGAATTTCAGGGAAAATGCACTACATAATAACAGAGCGCAGACTATCTTTTATGGCTAAAACAGCTCATACTGCACAGAGAGTTGTTGCGCTAGAATAATAAAGGCAGGAAAAATGGAACGTCTGTCTGATCTTACAGCGTAATTTATTATTTCCTACTTTCCGGAGGGCCGCGGAACACGCGCAGGAATCGGAGGAGGTGAGGCAAGGGCTGCATTGGTTTAAAATAAGCAAGTTATGAAAGTGTAATTTAAAGAGCCTCGCTAGTCACATCAAAATAATCTGCCACTCCTGTAGGGGGGGCTGAGGGGGGCTTGTTTTGGGTGATCAGGGAGGTGTATTGTTCCAATGAAGATTGACAGGAAACACAGGGAGAGAACATCAAAGACCTCGGCTGACGAGGCACAAGCCGCCTTTGTGTGTTTTTCTTTTGTCTAGACGGGAAAAATGTGGCCTAGACATGTTACAACAAGGACATGTAGATTAAAACATTGTCACAATTTATGCAACAAAATATTCCTATTTGATCGTTTTTTATTAAATTAATATTTCATGTTTATATTTCAGTTACATGCTATACATTGTCAGGAAGAACTATTTGATGGACCACAAAAGTGAGCGTCAAATGTAAGTACAAATTAGTTGGAAGAAAACTACATAATGCATGGATAAGGTTAAAAAAAATGCAGTCTGGATTTACTGATGTGCATAAATCAAATCAAAGACATACAAACGGTTTATTAAAAAAAGCATCTGTCATCTTACAACATTAATCATCTCAGTAGAAAATGTATGAAGTGCATTTAAGTTTCCTTTTTTCCCCTCCAGATCTCAGATGATGATGTTTTTAGTTTTTTGTGACACAAGCAGACTGTCAGGTTCATGATGATGCAAAAAAAACAGCTAAATAATTCCATAGTCTTATTGTCACGTCAAAAATAGACTGGTTTTGAAAGGTGTGGCAGGCGTTCATTTTTAAACCCAGTGTGCAAATTTCACCCAAATCTTCACAATGCTAATAATATAGTTTCAGAGGCACACAAGTGTAAAAGAAAGTGAGGATTCCATCTGCGACATGCAGCAGGCAAGCAGCTAATGTATCTGATACACCATATTGCTAGTTTAAACCGTGTCTGTCACACATAACAAGAGGAAAATACAAGCCAACCAGTCAGAGCAGGATAGTGGTGGCTTTTACATTCATGTGACTTCATGTTTTACCTCAGCGGTGTGTTTGTTTTTGCTCTAAGGAGAAATATTATTGACTGTAGTGGCCAAAGTTCATCTGAACCCATAGGATGGTAGATTTAGTGTTTAACTGTGGCTGAATAGGAGACTTGGTTGGTTAGTTAGTTGGTTGGTGAATTGATTGATTAGTTAGGTGTCTTTTATTCAGAGTTAGTTAATCAGGAGAACTATTATATTTCAGCACAACTGCATGTTGCTCAGCCAGAAGACTGCTGGCCTATCTCAGCTCAAACTCTGAAGAAAGAGGATCTCTTTCTGACAAGCCTGCTGAAGATAAAATTATCATATTTCACACCCATGTCTCTCACAATCTGGCAAGCAGAGAGCAGGTGGTTTGCTCTCAGGGGAATCTGTGCCTGATGCACAGCACTGTATCACCAAGCCACATCTATCAAATCACTTTCTGCCTGGAGAGAAATGTTACAAGTGTGCCATTGTAGTCAAGTTTTATGAGACTTAACTAAATCTACTTGTCACAAAGTGTTGACAAATTGTAAAGACAGCGCTTTGGTTTCACAGCACGCTGAGAGGCGGGCAGAAAATATCGGCTAGTTTGATCGCAGCTAGTTCACTTAAAAAATGACCACGGTTCAGTTTTCTGTCAAAGAAACATTTTCTTTTCAAGGTGGGAAAACGGTTAAGTATCATTTCCGAATATTTGAACTGCACATCTAGCTTGTGATGTCACACACTGATTTAAAATGTGCTTTTGTTCCCTGGCTGTGAGATATCTTGACACTGTAGAAAACTAATCCTAGTTTCATAAACAGATAAATAGCGGAACAGTGCGGCGATAGAGACTTTTTCTGCCTCTGTTTAATCATCTATGTTTAATCAGAACTACTTTATAAAGACTGTCAGAAACTAATATTATACCTTTTTCTT